>JAMKQA010026003.1:0-21982 GCA_024699735.1 Posidonia australis
GATCCTTATACAAACACATCATAGAACTCATCTCCAATCATATTATGATTTTTCTACAATTTCCATGCACTTATTACGATTTTCATGCATTTAACCTACTGTTAACCAAATACAGAACGGAAGGAGGAGAAGGGATCGCGTACCTGACTCAGGCCTCAGGCGACCCTTACCACACTCCGACAAGCCTCCGTAAGCTCCGGCGAAACACACGGACAGCTCACCACCTCCTCCCAACTCGCACGCCTCAACTCCCTTTCTTCTCTTCCTTTCTGTTCTCGCCGCACTCTTCCTCTACTCTGCCCACTCCTGCTTCCCTCTCTTATTTCCACAACCGTCCACCTATCCCGTCGGACGAGATGGGGAGGCACGGGCCTCCGTCGCTGGAGGCATGGATGGAAGAAGAGAAAGAAGAAGAAGACGAGGAATCAGTGGAAGGGTGTGGCTCGTGAGAGAAAAGGAGGAGAAAGAGGAAGAAAAGAAAAGAGGAAAGAACTGCACGTAAACCGAGACAACTGTGCATCCTCCAATCGGACTCCACATGGGTCCCAAATCACAGGCAGATGCACAGAAAGCCAACCACAACTACACACAGCCAAAAAACAACAGATTATCCATTAATAAACCATTAAACACAATATGCAAATAATTACATGGTTTATAATAAAAAAAATGGATAATCAGGCCCAGATGTTACAAGTAGAGGCCCGGTTGTGGTTTTGGCTGGTGTGGGCCTGGTTTATGAGGTTTTGAGAAATGGTTTGCGAAATGAATTTAAAAGGAAAATTGATTATAGTTTTGTTTTCCATGCTTTTCCGTTGGGTGCGTACTGGGTGACTTTGGTCACTCATGCATTTTCCTTATGGTTATAGGTGCAGACATGCGATTGGTTTAGCGTAGTGCATATAGTATGGGGTCTCCTTGCCGCACACATAGGTTCCGTGTAGTTAGATATTTACTGTTTGGCTGAAAATTTCCCTATAATTTAATTGTTTTAAATTATTGTGAAAATTTTGGGGCGTGATAATCTTGGTGCCTCATTTATAGGCGACGTCACTAATTAGGACTATTTCACTATAGATTCATTGTTTTTTTTTATCTGATTGTGCTGTTTTCTTCCAAGATCTACAGTATTTAGTAAAAAAAAACACCAAATATCCTGTCCACCATCTTTTTAGTTTTTTAACGGATTTTAGGTTTGTTTTCTGTCCACCATTAGGGTGGAAACTATTTCCTTACAATAAGATTAAAGTTCATTAGGGAATCCTTTTCTAGTTAGAAAAATCAAATTGAACAAACCAGGATAGTGCAAGTTGCTCTCCCATACTCCATCTGGTTGTGATATCTAGTTCAAGAACTCAAAGTGTCCTAGGGGCATGTTTCTGACTCCACCTTTCTCCCTGAGTCAATAGCTTACCCTAGTAGATACTTGATATCTTATTGTTTCTTGTTTATTTACTGTTTTTGTGGTTTGCTAGGACCGACTCTAAGGACAAAATCTTGGGTTGTGGGCCCCACTATTGAGAGACAAACCCATAGCCTAGGCCTCCCTTTGTGGATCTTTTAAAGATCTAAGGGTGATAACCGAAGAGGAAACAAACCCATCGATTGTAACCCTAGTTTCCCAGAGGAAAAAGCCTTTACCTTCTTACTATAGGAACCCAACAAGTCGAGTGAACATATAATTAATTAATTCATTAATTAATTATTTCAACAAGTAAAACCCACGTTCTGATCTGAAACTTGTTTGCATAGATAAACTTGTTTGAGGATTCTGTCCAAGACAGTTTTTGGCTGCTAGAACAGACAGGCAATCGTGTCGCCTATCTGAAAGGCACCACTGTCTGTCGCCACTCTGAGTAGTGACATGATCTGACACCACAAGCATAGGCGATGTAAGACAGACAAACGTTTTGATTGCCTTTACTGCATGGTGGTTTGGCCTTTGCTTGCATTACAGGTTACATGCACATCACTACAACAGTCATAGGTCTGTATTTTCTTTATTAAACTTAGTCTTGTATTTCATCTACATTAAGGTTGTAATTTTTCTTCTCTTAGAAAAACTTATAAAAGGTTAAAAATAGTGTCATATAGAGTTTGTAACTCCTTAAGAAGAGGAGCAACTAGAGAAGGCCATGTTATCAGAAGCCTACTATTCCAACTACTCTGGCATGCCGAGCACTCCGATCACTATGGGTAAAGCTAGTAACACCATGGGCTAGTCTGGGTTTCATTTCAACACACCAACCCTACATAGAGCCTAGTCCATTGAGAGTGGAGAAGGGGAAGAGATGAGCTATTCCCAACCTTGGGGTGTTGCATCATCTATCAGTTCACACCAATTTCCTATAGGAACCTCCAACCAAGCCCATCAGCCCATGGCCCACTATAGCCTCTTTAGCCCACCAACTCCAAATACATACAGACTCTCATCCTCCATATATCACTAGGGCCCAATAGCCACACCACTGATGGGAAACACATACACCATGCCACCAAGCCCAACAGTTAATTTCCCTATCCAAGAACCACTTACACAATCTCCCTCTCAGCATACTTTTGCCCAGCAAGCTACATGGACTCCACTAAGCTATCACTCCCATCATCATCTAGGGGCAATCCCCCCTTGTCATACCCCAGCTTATACACCGGCTTAGCCCTCCATCCCTCCTCAACATGAGCAATTCCAACAATGGCACTAGGGTCGGACGCAGACAGCCATTGCAAGTTCGAACATCAAAAGTCTAATCAATAATGTAGTTGCAGAAGTGAGGGTCATCATGAAGGCACCTGTCAGCTTTGATACGTCCAAGTTCCCAACCTTTATTCTGCCATTGGAATTCAAGTTGCCCAAAACACCCAAGTATGATGGGACAGGCAATCCAAGAAGTCATCTGGCCACATTCACTATAGATGCCTTGCCTTATCAACATGACAACGTGTAATGACCCAGTTTTAGAAGTGGTGCTTTGGCTAGATAATTAAGGTGAAATTCAGGTGTGTTGGGCATTAGGGGTCCTAGTGCTCAATGTGGGATACATTCTCAGTAGTGTCTAACGCCTGGGCTGTGTGTTTCTTGCCTTTTTGGTGTGGTGTGATTCAGGTATTGTGTCGGCCCTTGTGGGAGTTTTGAGGGTTAGTCCTGTGCTCTAGTGGCAAGTCTCGGTTTACACAGGTCACGTGGACATGGATGGTCACGTGGTCTGGTTTCCTGCTTGCGGCTTCCTTTCTTTCCTTCTTTCTTTTCTTTCTTTTCTCTTTCTCAGGCCCCACCCCCACTCCTTCCTCTTCTTCCTCTTCTTCTTTTTCATTGAAAGAGGAGAGATGGATAGAGAGAGGGGTGAGATGTGAGAGAGAGAAAGAAATAGAAAGATAGCTGGAGAAGGGAGGATGTAGCCGCCGTCGTGCCACCATCGTCACGTGGAGGAGAGGAGCAACTCGTGGTTGGAGGAGGAGTGTCGTCGTCCGTCTCACATTGCCGCATCTTCAGGGGAGGTACACACCCCATAGGTTTTATTTCAGTTCCAAATTTGTACCATAGGTGCATGTTACTATGTTGGTAATTGTAGTAATTTTATTAGAATTTTTTGTGCATTTGTAGGCCATTTATGGCCATATTTATGATTTGGGGTGAATAGTGCCCCCTTTGTGTTTTCTGTTGATTTCTTGAGATCCACTTGATTGTTCTCGGTGTTGCTTGTTTGGTTTGGAAGATCTCATCGAGATCGTCATTTTGATATATTGTTTACATGGTTCGGATTGGTGGTTTGCAGGATTGGGCTTTGGATCCCATTTTGGGGTGCCCTGTAGTCGCCTGGTTCGGCATACCGAATTATTTGAGTATGCCATTTTTGTTGCAGATTGTCCCCATGACCCTTGGTTTGGTCGATCGAATTTATTCGGTCTATCGTTCTGGAAGTCTTGGGTGTTGACAGAATTCCTAGCTCGATTGACCGACAAAACGTTTTCTGTCTACCGAATCAGGAGTTTTCGATCAACCAAGTGGTTTTTTGGTTTGCCGATCTGGTGCCCTAAGCCCATGTCTGGTCGACCATTCCATTTGTATCTACCGATCTAGGCCCTGATCCTGTATTAAGATGTTTTATGTTTTGATTTATATATATATATATATATATATTTTTATATTAATCTTGCGGAGATAAATATAATGACATAAATGATTAGGATAAACATTAGAATGGTCTAGGGTTTGCCTAAAACGAGTTAGCAAAATTCAACCTCAGGTGTGGGTGGAATAAACGATGAAATGATTTAGAAATAACAGGTTCTTTCCCTAGATGGTTTGGACTGGACTTTAGGGATAATGATAGCATCTCTAGGTCTAGGGTTTGTGTGGTTTTGTGTGCAGTGCACTGAATGGAGTATTCAGTGACATAGTTCTGGGTGTTTGAGCCGATCTAGCTTTACTCCCGAAGGACACGAGTCAATAGGTGTCTTACTCTTGGTGCCAAAGCTTATAGTTCTGGTTGTGTTTGTTTTGCAGTAGCATCTTCTAGGTGGGTTTGACATTAAGAGGATGTTTTGTTGATGTTTTCTTGGATTGTGGTTGTGGGTTGAGCATGGTGCTCGTGAACCCAGACTTTCCCAATGTGTTTTTGCCTAGGCCTAATAGGAGAGCTGTTGATGCTGTGCTTTGTTTGTGGTTTCTTGGCCATTGGTTTCCGTGCCACTGTTGGGCACATTGTTTCTTGAGGTTTAAAGGATATCTAATGGTTTTGAAAAGGTTTTCCAAAAAGAGAGTTTTGGAAAGAGAAAAGTACAAATTTGAAAAATGTTTTGGAAAGAGTTTTCCGATGCTTTCTATTTGCGTTGGGGGCCAAGATACCTGAGGTTGAAGTTCATTAGGTCTTGGAGGTATGACACTCCTTGATTGTCGTTTCGAGGCTAGGGTTGAGGTGTTTGACCACCTTCCCAGGAGGGGTTGGCTTTGTGAGGGTTCTCCAGGTGGGAGAATCGTAGGACAATGGTTGGCTCCTGCACAAGGTGGCACACCGTGGTAGTGTAGACGCCGTGGTCGCTCCTCGGTGGAATACTTGTGGCCAGTGTTGTCTGCTTGGCATTGGGCAATTCGACACACTGTTTGTGCTTTTGTTTGTGTGGAGTTCTAGTTTAGGAAATCAGGCTTTGGGCCTAGAGGAGGCTGTGGCTTTGGTGCCTGTTGAGACGTAGTGTTTTGGGAGCAGGTGGCTCCATGGCATGGGAGTAGAGGCATAGGTTTGGGCCTAGTGGTTTGGCAACATCCAAGTGTGAGGTCTGTGCTTGGTTGTCCTCGGCATAGGTTGCCGAGTTGTAGGTGGGGTGCGAGCTTGGTGACTGTTGAGTGGTCACTCACGTGTGCTTTGTTTTGTGTGTTTTGGTAGGTGTAGGATAGTAGCTATTGATTACTAGTACATATAGGAGGAGTCACGCAACCTCACATCAGGGATCCAGGTTAGTGTTAGTTTAGTTTTATTTCTGTTGTTTAGTGGTTTTATTTTATTGTTGAGAGTACTTAGCCTTAGCTGTATTATTAGTGTAATTCTTGGTCAATAACAAAGATAAAAATGATTAAAAATGAAAAATTGTAGCTAGGTTTAGTGGTAGCAACTTGGGAGTCATTACAGTTTGTATCAGAGCTTAGGTCCACCTAGGAGCACTAGCCTAGGGTTGTCTGCTAGGGTGACTCCTTCGAATTGCATATCAAGCATTCATGCACCTTGATTTTCTTGATTTTTCTTTGCTCACGGTGTTGAGGAGTGTCTTCGGCTCCGACTCGTATTTCGGCAAAGTTAGTGGTTGAAGGACCACAAGGAAGCTGGGGAGTGACGGTCTACATTCTTGATTGAAGATGGACGTCGACTCCTTGTTGGAAGGATTCCCAGTGGTTAGATAGCTTCTGATCACCGATTTAGTGGATCTAATTGGGAGATAGTTGTTGGGAGTGGAGCATAACGTAGCATTCACTCATATGGAGTGGTTCGCTAGAATTTCCTCAACTCTATGGAGTGTGGTGTGGTATTGTCCCCAAGTTTTGTGTGGGTTAGGCACTGTGTTGTCCATGGGTGTGGTGGTGGTTATTTTCTGGACAAGACTCTATGCTGACTGGCAGGGTAGGAGACCCTGCGATGCATGTGGTCAGACGAGTTCTGTTGCCTAGAGGATTGTTCACGACTGTTGTGGGTACTGGTCTGCTTGGTGTGCTACGATTGCGAGGAGGCATGGCGTTCGCTGAGGAGGTACCTTGTTCCTTTGAGGGGGGGTTAGGCAACCTCCATCTGTTGACCAGAGGACATGTTCTTCCTTTAAGGGGGTTAGCCACCACCCAGTGCTGGGCAGTTTGTGTTTTGCTGAGGAGGGTAAGGTGCAGCAGTTGTTTACCTCTAATGTACCCTCCATGGTTGTTACTGCCTATTCTTTGTTTATTTGTAATTGTTGTTTGCCTGTTTGTTTGTTTGTTGTCTGTTCTTGCTAGTGTTGTTGTTGTTGGTAGTCTATGGTCTTTGTCAGTAGTCTGTCTAGGTAGTTGGTGTCCGTGTGGGAGGATGCCTGTAGCTCCATCCTCCTGTTGTTGCATTTAGGTGAAGCATGAGGCTTCCCGGATTTGTGGTTGTTGTTGTCTTTGTGGTGGGTGCGGGGGATGCTTTGAGTTCCATCCTCCTGTGGTCTCTCGGTGACTCATGGGTCCCTAGATGTCTGTGTTGTCTCTAGGTGACTTAGTGAGTCCCTAGATATCTGTTGTGGTCTCTGGGTGACTTGATAGGTCCCCAGATGTCTATTGTGGTCTCTCGGTGACTCTATGAGTCCTTATATGTTTGTTGTTGTTTTGGGGTGGCTCTAGTGAGTTCCCCAAGCCTATGTTATTCCATCCATATGCTCTATCTAAGGCTGGGGGATCTAGGGGAGGGTGGTGCGCGTGGAGTCGCGCATTGGTGTTGTGTGGTTGTGTCACACATGTTGTTTGGGGCTTGGCCATGGAGTGGCATAGCCTGGTGTGTTGTTTGTTGTGTGTTGTCTAGGGTATCTTATCGGGATACCCAGTTGTCTTGGTTGGTTATGGCTTGGATGGCTTTGTGCCATTTGGGCGGTGGAGATTTTTCTCCAGTGCTTCCTTTGAGTGTCCTGTTGTTGATTTTCTTGTTTGCTTATGGGTTGAATGGCGTAGCGTTATTTGACCTATGGAGATCTTCCTTTTCCTATGTTTGCTTTTGGGTTTTGTGTTTCTGTGACAATGATGGGGTGATGCCAAGTGGAGTTGATTGCCTATCTCATCTGGTGGCGCCGCTAGTCGAGCTGGTGGGTGTGATCCAACGTGTTTTCCTCCGAGTGGTTGTTCCCTGATTCATGTGTAACTATTCTCAGGGATCTAGCAAAGGTATCTTCAGGATAGTGACACCACAGAGAGATCCGCTAGGGAGGAGAAACAACTCACGTGGTTTGGACACTCTTGCTGGGAGTTGCATTAGTTTGGAGATTCATTTGAGTTTGACTCCCGAGTGGTCCTTACCATTAGTGTGGTTGTTTCACTAGAAACAGTGACTTTTGTGGCCCTAAACTCTAGATTGTAGTATCCGTAATGAGAGCTTCACGCTTAATAGGTGGTTTAAGTGTGTTTTGACGGTCTCACTTCTAGACCTCCATGGCTATCGTCGTAGCGAGCGGTGATGAGTCCACCAATATCCTTTTGGGTTAGGGTAAGTTCCTCTTGTAGTGAGGCATCATGGTGTTTTGTGGTTCTTACTAGTTGGGAGAATTACAAGAGGAACTATCCACCCACGTGTTTGTTATTGGCCACAATGGAGGTTGTGCTCTGGATCCGATGGAGTGTCGATCTAGGAAGTAGTTCCTAGAGACAGATAGCACATGGTTGGCTAGTCTTTGGCTAGTTTGTTGGTGCACTCCAGATCCGTGAAGAGCTTTGTTGAGTCTCAGTAACCAGATTTTCTCTTGTACCTTAGATTGGAGGAGGTTTCCAAGATGATGAGAGTTGTTGCTGAGCACTAGGTGCGAAGTTTGGTGGTTGCTGACCAGGTTGTGCATCAGAGTGGTGCAACGGAAGTGTGGCTAGAGATGGTTGCACCTAGTCAATCCTGTGGTTTGTCTAAGGGTGCTCTGGATGTTTCATGACTTTGGGAAACACCATTTTGGAGCCTCTGGGTGAAGATTTTTGTGCCCGAAAGGGACTTCACCCAGGATCTCGATGGTATTCGGACTCAAGGAGAGCTAAGTCCTTGGTGTTGCCGTATACCTAAGTAGGATGAAATGGCTTTGTGAGGTAGAGATTTCTCCTACAGGTCGTGGATTTTGGGTGGCATCGATGTGTTTTTGTCTGGGTCGTTCTAATGATGTCTTAATTTTTGTACCCTTGGTGTTTCGCCTAGAGAATTTTGGGGGTGAAATTCCTTTATGGGGTTAGGCTGTAATGACCCAATTTTAGAAGTGGTGCTTTGGCCACATAATTAAGGTGAAATTCAGGTGTGTTGGGCATTAGGGGTCCCAATGCCCAATGTGGGACACATTCTCAGTAGTGTCTAACGCCTGGATTGCGTGTTTCTGGCCTTTTTGTTGTGGTGTGGTCTAAGTGTTGTGCTAGCCCTTGTGAAAGTTTTGAGGATTTGTCCTGTGCACTAGTGGTAGATCTCAGTTTGCATGAATCACGTGGGCATGGATGGTCGCATGGTCTGGTTTCGTGCTTGTGGCTTCCTTTCTTTCCTTCCCTTCTTTCTCTTTCCTTTCCTTCTTTCTTTCTTTCTTTTCTCTTTCCCATACCCCACCCCCACTCCTTCCTCTTCTTCTTCTTCTTCTTCTTCGTTGGGGGAGGAGAGACGGAGAGAGAGAGGGGTGTGTGAGAGAGAGAGAGAGAGAGAGAAAGATGGTCGAAGAAGGGATGATGTAGTCACCACTGTCGTCGTGTGGAGGACAGGAGCAACTCATGGTTGGAGGTGGAGCGTCGTCGTCCGTCTCGTGCTGCCGCATCTTCGGTGGAGGTATGCTCCCCGTAGATTTTATTTTGGTTTCAAATTTGTACCATAGCTTTATGTTAGTGTGCTGGTAATTGTGGTAATTTTATTACAATTTATTGTGTATTTGTGGACCATTTATGGTCACATTTATGATTTGGGGTGAATAATGCCTCCTTTGTGTTTTCTATTGATTTCTCAAGATCCACTTGATGGATCTCAATGTTGCTTGTCTGGTTTGGAAGATCTCGTCCAGATCTTCATTTTGATATATTGTTTGCATGGTTTGGATTGGTGGTTTGCAGGATTGGGCTTTGGGTCCCATTTCAGGATGCCCTGCAGTCGCCTGGTTCGGCATGCCGAATTATTTTAGTATGCTATTTTTGTTGTAGATTGTCTCCTTGACCCTTGATTTGGTCGACCGATTTTATTCGGTCTACCGTTCTAGAAGTCATGGGGGTTGACAAAATTCCTCGTTCAATCGACCGAACATTTTCAGTCTACCGAATTAGGAGCTTTCGGTCGACTGAGTAGTTTTTCGATCTACCGATCTGGAACCTTGATCCCAGGTCTAGTCAACCATTCCATTTCGGTCTATCAATCTAGGCCCTAATCCTATATTAAGATGTTTTATGTTTTGATTTATATATATATATATATATATATATATATGTAACACCCTTGTGCTACACAACAGTACAGGAACTACCCATAAGCAGCTAAAGAATTCTAAATGATAGAATTAAATGAATAAAGCTAAACACCTAGACCTCTGTGCGGCAAAAGTGGCTCGAAAGTGATGCACCAAACTAGACTACTCCTACTCCTGAGCACTTGAAACAAGGGAAACAGGAAAATACACGTGAGCGATAGGAATGTCACCTAGTACGTGCCCCAAAACAGCAACAAAACCCGCAAAACACTGCCAAAAAGTCTCAAGAAAACCACAATCGCTAAAACCCACACATGCGATTAGAAAGACTTCGAAAAAAAATGTCATTTCAAAACTTTCTTTTCTTTTTCTTTCAAAATCTCATGATCATTAATAAATCTTTATACACAACTCAAGGAGAGCAAACCATTGCATCTAGTTTCCCAGCCCAAAGCATCATTTAATCCATTAACACAATTTATCACAAATCAAGGCTAGGAACTTGTCCAACACACAAAACGACAATTCTTATCTCAAAACTGGTCGCATCACCTAGGCCACAGGCGATCGACCTGGCCATAAGTTGTAGGTGACGATTCCATGTCACCACACCCACACTACAGTGCCGCGGTGAACCACCCCGCACTGGAGTTCAACCACTCCAGCCACAGCCTCAAATGTACCCTCACTGGTACAAGCATGGAGTGCATCCTCACGACGCCTTGGTGCCCGAGCACCTAGGGACTCTAACCCCAGACCCGTCCAGCACCAACACTGAGGGTAGTCTGGGTCTACCACACCCCGGGTCCTACAATACCACCACAGTCTCGAGGCTCCTACCCCGGACCGTAAGCTCAGCAACCACAACCAAGGACACGTCCCCGACATCTCTAGAGGTCTCACTACCCCTATCGGCAAGCCCTTGTCTAGCTGTTGTTCCTACAATTTTATAAATCTCATTAAAACCATATGCAGTTTCTCTTTTCAAAACATTTGACAAAACCGTTCTTTTCATTCATAAAACACTTTATAAATCCCACGCATTGTGCACCACATTATCATTTATGGTTCAAAAGGAACCCAAATCATTCATTCATGGTCATTATACCATGCCATTACACCGCACATGGGTCTACATTAATCCACATAAATCATATTTCACAATTCATGGAAAGCATCAGTAAAACAACATGTTCACATGCAATATTTCATAAATCATTTCCCTGCATCTCATGCCTTTATCATGCATTTATCCAAATTTATCAACATTTAACAAAGCATTTCTAAATATAGTCCTGGGTCCTGATTCGGCATACTGAATACAGTCCTGCTCTACGGAAAATCCTTGATTCGATCGACCGAAATATTTCGGTATTCCGAATCCCTATCAATTTTATCAGTCCCCTGCTACAATGATTAACCAAAATCATCCGGTCGTCCGAAATCGCCAGATTCGGTCGACTGAATGTCCCCCGGTCGTTCGAATCAGTGGCCCAGGAAACCACCTGGGAGCATTTCGACATACTGAACCTAGTTCGGCATACTGTTTTTTGTGATTGTAGAAAACCTCCCTGGCCTCTGTCGTCTCTTCTCCCCAAAGTGGGAGTAAGGAGCAGAACCCTCTAAAACACTACAAAAATTACAAGCAAAACGTGGGGCGTAGACCTCCAAGTCTATTTCAGAACCCCTCAATCAAAACATGAATCCATTAAGCATGCTGCTCTATAGAAATTCTTAAAGGCATAAAGCTCATACGTAAATCACTGTAGCACGTATCACAATGCTAGCAAAAATCTCACTAAACACCCACGAATTAGCATGATATCCCCACAAACACATGATTCATCTCATTCACAACAATTTCCATACTTCTGCAGGATTTTTACCTCATTATTCATGATTTAGCCTTAATCCTCAACATGCCCTAACCGGGAAAGGAAGGAGGAAGGGAGAAACGCGTACCTGGCTTCGACAAGCCTCGCGTGCCCTCGAGCTCTGGCAATGCACGACACCAGCCTCCCCCTGCACTCGCGCGATCTCCTCTAGCGCGTGACCTCTCCTCAGCCTCCGCACTCCCTCTCGCTCTCTCTCTGGTTTCTCCTCCTCACCCCCACACTGCATGCCTCCCTTTAAAGCCACCTCCACGCCTACCATCCCTTGGATCCCACCGGTCAGCCGCTAGCCTCTTTGCTCTGGAGGGGACGGGACGAGCAGCCCTCCCACTAGGCCTTACGCGTAGGAGAGGACCGGTTGAAGGTCACGGGCATGGTTGGGCTCTTGACCAGGTCCAAGATCAAATCCTAGTGGGTCTCACCGCCAAACATGGGTCCTAAATGCATCACAGACCCACAAGTCAAAGAAGTCACACCACAAGGGAAAAACTAGGAGCACAAAACACAGGGAAAGACCACAGCCAACAAACACAACCTGGATTAACCATTAACAACCATATAAAAATAGTACAGGAAATTCTATGGTTTATATTAAATGGAAAATCAGGCACTAACGTTACATCATACCCCCCTCAAAAGAATTTCGTCCTCGAACTTCACTGATCAAACAAATGGGGGTACTGGGACTGCATGTCGGCCTCTCGCTCCCAAGTAGCTTCCTCAACACCATGGTGCTTCCATTGGTAGCACAAGAGGAATCACCTTGTTCCTAAGGATCTGTTCCTTCCTATTAAGGATCTGTACAGCGTCCTCCACCATGGTCAGATCTTCCTGCAGCTCATCTTACTGAATTGGAATCACATGGGACGCAGTGGCCAAACACTTCCTCAACATTGAGACTTAGAATACACTGTGCACGCTCAATAACTCTAGAGGCAAGTCCAACTGGTAGGCAACTTCCCCGACTCTTCTGATTATCCCGTAGAATCCAATGTAGCGAGGGCTCAACTTTCCCCGCCTCCCAAATCTAAATATTCCATTCTTTGGTGACACTTTAAGGAAGACAAAGTCTCCAACCTCGAACTCCAAAGGTCTGCGTCTCCGATCAGCATAACTCTTCTGCCTTCTCTGTGCAGCCGCCAACCTCTTCCTGATCAGGTCCACCTTCACTATGTATTGCTGCACAATCTCTCGGCCCACAAGATGCCTCTCGCCTACATCATCCCAACAGGTAGGTGCTCTACAAGGTCTGCCATACAACGCCTCATACGGTGCCATACCTATGTTGGAATGGTAGTTGTTGTTTCAGGCGAACTTGATCAATGGAAGATGATCTTCCCAGCTCCCCCTAAAGTCCAAGGTGTAGGCCCTCAACATGTCTTCTAAGGTCTGGATAGTCCTCTCAGTCTGCCCGTCTATCTGTGGATGGAAGGCCGTACTGAAATGCAAAATGGTGCCAAAAGCCTCTTTCTATGCTCCCCAGAATCTAGATGTGAACCTGATGTCCCTATCAAACACAATGGACACTAGCACCCCATGCAGTCAGACTATCTCAGCCACATACAACTTTGCCAACTGAGCTAATGGGAGATTCACCCTCATAGGTAAGAAATGTGCTGACTTTGTGAGACGATCCACGATCACCTAGATGGTGTCGTTCTTTCTCCTAGTCTTGGGCAGTCCTGTCACAAAGTCCATGGATACATGCTCCCATTTCCACATTGGAATATCCAGAGGTTGCAACATTCCCCCAGGCTTCTGGTGTTCAATCTTCACCATTTGGCAGGTTGCACACTTCATCACATGCTCAGCTATCTCTCTCTTCATTCCAGGACACCAAAAATTTCTCTTCAGATCCCTGTACATCTTGGTGCTCCCGGGATGAATTGAATACTTAGATCGATGGGCTTCATCAAGTAGTCTCTGTTTCACATCCTCCACCTGAGGCACATACAAGCGTAGATCATACCTGAATCCTCCATCTGCACCAATAGAGAAACGAGGCGCCTCTCCCACCTCTTGCTTAGCCCAAATCTACTGCACAAAGGGGTCCAGTTGCTGAGCAGCTACAATAGTTCCCAGTAAGCTTGGGCGAACAGACATGTTTGCTACCCAAGCCCCAGCTGGTTCCTGAGACTGCTGCAATAGTCTGCATCCAACCACATCCTCTAGCATACACCACTCCTTGATCATCAAACTGGATATCAAGTGAGTGTGCCTACTCAGGGCATCAACGACCACATTAGCCTTCCCGAGATGGTAGGTTAGGCTAAAATCATAGTCCTTGAGGTATTCTACCCATCTTCTCTACCTCAGATTCAAATCCTGCTAAGTGAAGATATACTTTAAGCTCCGATGGTCTGTGAATACCTCAAACTGCTCACCATACAGGTAATGTCTCCAAATTTTTAGGGCAAACACCACAGCAGCCATCTCCAAGTCATGAGTGGGATAGTTCCTTTCGTGGTTCTTCAGTTGGCGTGAGGCATACGCCACAACTCGTCCATGCTGCATTAGCACACATCCTTATCCTCTCCCACAAGCATCACAATACACTGCAAAGCCTCCACTCCCCGAAGGTAGAGTCAGAACTATAGATGTGACCAGTAGAGTCTTCAACTCATTGAAGCCCTCCTCGCATTGCTAGTCTCAAATGAAAGGAACCTCCTTCTGTGTCAATCTGGTCAAAGGTGCTGTAATTTTGGAGAAATCCTGTATGAACCTTCTATAATATCCAGCCAAGCCCAAAAAGTTTCTGATCTCAGTCACGATCTTGGGTCTAGCCCAAATACTAACTGCCTCAACCTTGGCTGGGTCCACTTTAATTCCATCACCTGAAATGATGTGACCAAGGAATGTGACCTCTTCCAGCCAAAACTCATACTTAGAGAAGTTCGCATACAGTTGGTGTTGCCTCAAAGTCTCTAACACCATTCTCAAGTGTGTCTGGTGAGTCTGCACATCAGGGAAATATACCAGCACGTCATCAACAAATTGGTCCAGGTAGGGTCTGAACACCCTGTTCATCAAGTCCATGGAAGCAACTGGTGCATTCATCAACCAAAATGGCATAACCAAAAACTCATAGTGGCCATACTGGGTACGAAAAGTTGTCTTTTGCACGTCAATTTCCCTAATCCGCAGCTGGTGATACCCCGATCTCAAGTCAATCTCTGAGAAGACTGAAGGCCCCTTGAAGCTGATCAAACAAGTCATCAATCCTAGGAAGTGGATATTTGTTCTTGACTGTGATTTGGTTCAGCATCCGATAATCAATACAGAGGCTGAATGAACCATCCATCTTCTTCATAAACAGCACCGGTGCACCCCAGGGTGACACACTCGGTCTGATAAATCCTCTGTCCAGCAACTCCTGAAGTTGATTCTTAAACTCCCTCAACTCTGCTAGCGCCATTTGGTAAGGAACCTTAGAAATGGAGCTAGATCCTGGCACCAAGTCGATCTGGAACTCAACTTCCTAGTGTAGTGGCATCCCAGGCAAGACCTCAGGAAAAACATCAAGATACTCCTGAACCACGAGTATATCCTGCACCCTCAGAACTGAAGAAGAAGACACTGTCACACTCACCAAATATCCCACACATCCCCTAGATAAGTGGTGGTAGGCTTTCATTGCTGAAATCATCTTCTTTTGATCTCTAGGCTTGGTTCCTTGCACCGCACACCATCCCTGGTCTTGACACTCGACCAGGACTCTCCTCTTGGCACAGTCAACAATGGCTGAATGCTGCGCCAACCAGTCCATCCCCAAGATGATGTCATATTCCTGCATATCCATCACAATCAAACTATCTCTAAAATCTTGGTCCTTTAACTTCACCCTGACTGACCGCAGATATTTCCATGCCAAGTTGTGCTCTCCTAGAGGGGTCACCACATCATGATGGAAGGCCAATCTGGCTGGTAGGTCCCCAACCTCCGTAGCAAAGGACTCAAAGATAAAAGAAAAGGAACTCCCCGAGTCAAACAGGACTCTAGCCATACGATCAGCCACAAGAAAGGAACCTAAATAACACGTAATATCCATCAACAACAACACAATACAACAACAGAAACAACAACAACAAGCACATAGGGAGAGTACCAGATACAGTAGTGCATAAAAGGGAAATGTTACAAATCAAACATGCCTCTACTCCTTACCCTCCACTACATCCTTCGATGGCCCAACATCAGGAGTAGATATGGTGAACACTTGCCCTTTAGTTAGCTAACGGGGCATGTCCCCAGCTGGCCTTGTAGGATCAGGACAATTTCGCTGAATGTGCCCAGACTTTCCACCGTTGTAGCAGACCATCTTCTTAGGATTCCGCTATCGATGGTAACATTGTGCTAGTACATGCCCCGATCATCCACAGATATAACAGGATTTCTTCTTTTTTGGGCCACTACTCGAACCAGCTTGACTGTATCTAGATCCTCCCTTAGCAACAGACTCGGCGCGCTCCTTCCTTATCCTCGGAGAGCTCCTAAAATTGCCTAAGCTCTGCCTCCCAAAAGTGAAAGACCGTGGAGAAAATGCCTTCCCCTTACCCTTGGGGTGATCTTCCAAGAACAACCTGCGGTCCTCCTCATAACGGGCAGCCAATTCCATTGCTCTGGTCAAAGTGGGGTACTTGTACCCTAAGACCCTCGATCTGAGTGCTAGAGTCAATCCCTCCACAAACCTCTTGGCTCTGCGCTGCTCAGTGTCAAATGCCTGTGAGAACTACTCCAATTTGGTGAAGGCCGCCGCATATTCGGCTACGGTCATGCTACCTTGCTTTAGGTTTCTAAATTCCCTGTCTAGTTGATCCCATTCATATACTGGAAAGTACTTCTCGTAGAAGGCTTCTCGGAAAACCTCCCATGATATCATCAATAAGTCAACGTTAGGGAACTTCATACGGCGGGTAGCTCTCCACCACTGGTCGGTGTCTCCCTTACACTTCAAGGTAGCCAAACGAACACACTTCTCAGCTAGACACTCCATGCCTTCCAGGACCTTCCCAACCTCAAGCAGCCAGGCCTCACAATCTTTTGGCTTGCCCTTGCCATCAAAAGTTGGCAGACTCAATCGGCGGAACAGCTTAAGCCAGGGGTGTGCCTTGGTCCCATCTGTGTTGTTCCTGCCGAATGTTTGAGCAAAACCCTGCAACATATGGCTCAACTCCTGCCGAAGACCTCCCCAACCACTATCCTACTCCTCACCAAAGCTAGCTGTGGGAGTCCTGCCTCTGCCCCAACCTCTAAGCGGCATCTTGCTGCCACCACAAGCAAATAAACAGATCAGGTGCTATGATCCCATGCAGATCGAGCAGTCTAACTAAAGCCACAATGTCGGACACCCTAAGCTGGTGCACTTAGTGAACCTAGGCTCTGATACCACTTTGTAACACCCCCGTGCTACACAACAGTACAGGAACTACCCATAAGCAGCTAAAGAATTCCAAATGACAGAATTAAATGAATAAAGCTAAACAACCAGACTTTTGTCTGGCAAAAGTGGCTCGAAAGTGATGCACCAGATTAGACTGCTCCTACTCTTGAGCACCTGAAACAAGGGAAAAAAGGAACACACGCGTGAGTGACAGGAATGTCACCTAGTACGTGCCCCAAAACAGCGACAAAACCCACGAAACACTGCTAGAAAGTCTCAAGAAAACCACAATGGCCAAAACCCACACATGTAGTTAGAAAAACTTCGAAAAAAAATGTAATTTCAAAACTTTCTTTTCTTTTTCTTTCAAAATCACATGATCATTAATAAATCTTTATACACGACACAAGGAGTGCAAACCATTGCATCTAGTTTCCCAACCCAAAGCATCATTTAATCCATTAACACAATTTATCACAAATCAGGGCTAGGAACTAGTCCAACTCATAAAACCACAATTCTTATCTCAAAACTGGTCACATCACCCTGGTCATAGGTGATCGACCTAGCTACAAGCAGCTGGTGAGGATTCCATGTCACCACACCCACACTGCAGTGCCGCGGTGAACCACCCAGCACTGGTGTTCAACCGCCCCAATCGTAGCCTTAAATGTACCCTCACTAGTACAAGCACGGAGTGCATCCTCACAATGCCCTAGTTCCCAAGCACTTGGGGACTCTAACCCAAGACCCGTCCAGCACCGGCACTGAGGGTAGTCTGGGTCTACCACACCCTAGGGCTTACAGTATCACCACAGTCTCGAGGCTCCTACCCCAGACCGCACACTCGGCAACCACAACCAAGGACACGTCCCCGACATCTCTCCCCTATCGGCAAGCCCTCGTCTAGCTGTGGTTCCTACAATTTCATAAATCTCTTTAAAATCATATGCAGTTTCTCATTTCAAAACATTTGACAAAACCATTCTTTTCATTCATAAAACACTTTATAAATCCCACGCATTGTGCGTCACATTATCATTTATGGTTCAAAAGGAACCCCAATCATTCATTCATGGTCATTATCCCATGGCATTACCCCACACATGGGTCTACATTAATCCACATAAATCATGTTTCACAATTCATGGAAAGCATCATTAAAACAACATGTTCACATGCAATATTTCATAAATCATTTCCATGCATCTCATGCCTTTATCATGCATTTATCCAAATTTATCAACATTTAACAAAGCATTTCTCAATATAGTCCTGGGTCCTGATTCGGCATACCGAATAAGGTCCCGGTTGACCGAAAATCCTTGATTTGGTCGACCGAAATATTTCGATATTCCGAATCCCTATCAGTTTTATCAGTCCCCTGCTAGAACGATCGACCAAAATCATCCGGTCATCCAAAATCCCCTGATTCGGTCGACCGAATTTCACCCAGTCGTTCAAATCAATGGCCCAGTGAACCACTTGGGAGCATTTCGACATACCGAACCCAGTTCGGCATACTGTTTTTTGCGATTGTAGAAAACCACCCCGGCCTCTGTCGTCTCTTCTCCGTAAAGTGGGAGTAAGGAGCGGACCCCTCTAAAACACCACAAAAATTACAAGCAAAGCATGGGGTGTAGACCTCCAAGTCTACTTTAGAACCCCTCAATCTAAACATGAACCCATTAAGCATGTTGTTCTATAGAAATTCTCAAAGGCATAAAGCTCATACGGAAATCACTATTGCATGTATCACAATGCTAGCAAAAATCTCACTAAACACCCACGAATTAGCATAATATCCCCATAAACACGTGATTCATCTCATTCACAATGTTTTCCATACATTTGCATGATTTTTACCTCATTATTCATGATTTAGCCCTAATCCTCAACATGCCCTAACCGGGAAAGGATGGAGGAAGGGGGAAATGCGTACCTGGCTTCGACAAGCCTCGCGTTCCCACGAGCTCTGGCGATGCACGACACCAACCTCCCCCCACACTCATGCGATCTACTCTGACGCGCGACCACTCCTCAGCCTCCGCACTCCCAATCTCTCTCTCTCTGGTTTCTCCTCCTAACCCCTGCACTGCACTCCTCCCTTTTAAAGCCACCTCCGCACCTGCCATCCCTTGGATCCCTCCAGTCAGCTACCAGCCTCTCTACCTTGGAGGGGACAGGACGAGCAGCCCTCCCGCCAAGCCTTACGCGTAGGAGAGGACTGGTTACAGGTCACGGGCATGGTTGGGCTCTTGACCAGGTCCAAGCACAAATCCAAGTGGGTCTCACCCCCAAACATGGGTCCCAAATGGATCACAGACCCACAAGTCAAAGAAGTCACACCACAAGGGAAAACCTAGGAGCACAAAACACAGGAAGAGACCACAGCCAACAAACACAACATGGATTAACCATTAACAAACCATATACAAATAGTACAAGAAATTCCATGGTTTATATTAAATGGAAAGTCAGGCACAAATGTTACAATATATATATATATATATTCTAACACCCTAGTGCTACACAACAATACAGGAACTACCCAAGAGCAGCTAAAAGAATCTAAATAACAGAATTTAATAAATAGAGCTAATCACCTAGACCTGTGTGTGGCAAAAGTGGCTCGAAAAGAGGCACCAAGCTAGACTGCTCCTACTCCTGAGCTCCTGAAACAAAAGGGGACAAGGAAAACACACGTGAGTAACAAGAATGTCACCCAGTGCGCGCCCCAAAACAACGATAAAATCCGCAAAAACAATTGCTAGAAAACTACCATCACCAAAACCACACATTCGATTAGAAAGACTTTTAAAACAATGCCAATTCAAACTTTCTTTTATTTTCTTTTCTTTCAAAACCTCATGCTCGTTCATAAACCTTTATACTCAACACAGGAGAAGTAAATCATTTCATCTAGTTTCCTAGCCCAAAACATCATTTAAAATCATTAGCACAACTTATCACAAATCTAGGCTAGGAACTAGTCCAACACACAAATCTACACTTTTCCATTCCAAAACTGGTCGCATCACCGTGGCCACAGGCGATCGACCTGGCCACAAGCAGCTGGTGAGGGTTCCATGTCACCACACCCACACTATAGTGCTGTGGTGAACCACCCCGCGCTGGAGTTCAATGGCCCCGACCGCAGCCTCAAAATGTACCCTCACTGGTACAAGCACGGAGTGCATCCTCGTGACGCCCTGGTGCTCGAGCACGTCGAGACTCTAACCCCAGACCCGTCCAGCACCGGTACAGAGGGTAGTCTGGGTCTCCTGGACCCCGGGTCCTACAGTACCACCACAATCTTGAGGCTTCTACCCCTAACCGCAAACTCGGCAACCACAACCAAGGACACGTCCCCGACGTCTCTAGAGGTCTCACTACCTCGTCGGCAAGTCCTGGTTTCATTGTGGTTCCTACAATTCCATTAATCTCTTTAAAACCATATGCAATTTCTCTTTTGAAAACATTTGTCAAAACCATTTTCCATTCATAAAACTCTTTGTAAATCATACGCATTATGCATCATATTATCACCTGTGGTTTTTAAGACCACACATTCATTCATGGTCATTATACCATGCAATCATCCCTCACATGGGTCCACATTCATACACATAAGCCATGGTTCATAATTCATGGAAAACATCATTAAAAACAACATATTTACATGCATCATCTCACAAATCATTTCCATGCATTTCATACATCTATCATGTATTTATCAATATTTATCAACATTTTTCAATATTGCCTTGGGTCCTGATTTGGCATACCGAATAGGGTCTCGGTCGACCGAAATTCCTTGATTTTGTCGACCGAAATGTTTCAACATTCTGAATCCTCTGTCAGTTTATCAGTCCCCTACCAGAATGGTCGACCGAAATCAACTGATCGTCTGAAACCCCCTGATTCAGTCGATCGAATTTCCCCCAGTCCGAATCAGTGGTCTAGGGAACCACCTGGGAGCATTTTGGCATACCGAACCCAGTTCGGCATACCGTTTTCCTGTGATTGCAGAAAACCTCCCGACCTCCGTCGTCACTTCTCCCCAAAGTGGGAGTAAGGAGCGGACCCCTCTAAAACACCACAAAAATTACAAGTAAAACATGGGGTGTAGACCTCCAAGTCTACTTCAAAACCCCTCAATCCAAATGTAAAACCATTAAGCATGTTGTTCTATGGAATTTCACAAAGGCATAAGACGCATATGACATCACTGTAGCTTGCATCAAGAATACCCACGAAAATCTCACAAAACAACCATGAATCAACATGATATCAACATAACCACATTATTCATCTCATTCCCAACAATTTCCCGATTTTTGCATGATTTTAACATCATTATCCTCGATTTATCCCTTAACCTAAACATGCCACAACAAGGAAAGGGAAATGGAAGGGGAACGCGTACCTGGCTTCGACGAACCTCCCGTGCCCTCAAGCTCCAACGGTGCACGGCACCAGCCTGTCCCCCCACCCCCCCTCCCGCACTCGCGCAATCTCCTCCAACGCGCGACTCCTCCTCAGCCTCTGCACTCCTTCTCGCCCTCTCTCTGGTTTCTCCGCTCCTCCCCCATGCCGCACGCCTCCCATTAAAGCCACTACCACCTGCCATCCACACGGGTTCCGTCGGCCTCCTGCCAGCCTCCCTACCGCCGACAGGAAGGGATGGGCCACCCTCCTGCCAGGCCTTGCATGTAGGGGAACTCAGGTCACTAGTGTGGTCACGGGAAGAAGAGGCACAAGGCACATGAGGTTGGTCTCTTTGACTAGGTCCACCCACAAGTCCAAGTGGGTTTTACCCCAAACACGGGTCCCAGTTACAAAACAGACCCACAAACCAAAGAAATCACACCACAAAGGAGAAACTAGGGGCACAAAACACAGGGTGAGACCACAGCCAACAAACACAACCTGGATTTGCCATTAATAAACCACACACAAATAATTACAAGAAATTCCATAGTTTATATTAAATGGAAAACTAGGCATAGATGTTACATACATATATATATATATATATATATATATATATATATGTATATATATATATATATATATGTATATATATATATATGTATGT
>JAMKQA010026004.1:0-16646 GCA_024699735.1 Posidonia australis
CCTACCCACCTCACAAAACTCTGGACTTTGGCTTGCTAATGGGTTTGGGGCTCGGTTTAAAGGCTGATCGCATCCAAAGCAACATAGGGACACTCATTCCTGGGTCACCTCAAAATCGGGGTGTCTACACCAAGAGTGATTTGAGTCGTTACCAGTGTATAGGCAACGGCTTGGAACCGCTTAGAGTGAACCAAGTCATTGCCAGTGCACAAGCAATGGCAGGCAACTGCCAAGAGTGAAACGAATCGCTACTGGTGTACAGGCAACGGCTGGGAAACGTTGAGAGTGAACGGAGTTGCTTCTGGTGTACAGGCAGCAGCTTGGAATTGCCAAGACTGAACTGAGTCACTATCGGTGTACAGGCAACACCTCGAAACCACGAAGAGTGAACAGAGTCGTTGCTGGGGCATAGGCAATGGCTAGGAACCGCATGAGTGAACCGAGTCGTTGCTAGTGTATAGGCAATGGCTTGGAACGTCCAAAATTGAACTGAGTCACTGACGGTGTCGGACAACCCGAGGGAACCACCGAGAGTGAACGGAGTCACTACTGATGTACAGACAATGGATGGAAACTGTCAAGAGTGAACCAAGTCGTAGCCGGTGTACGAGCATTGGTTGGGAACTGTTAAGAGATAGAACCAAACCACTGTCAATGTACAGGTAGTGGCTGGGAAACGCCACTAGCGAACCGAGACACTGGCAGTGCACAGGCAATGATTGGGAACCACCACGAATGAATCGAGACACTACCAGTGTACACGCAACTGCTGGGAACCGCCAAGAGTGAACCGAGTCGCTGTAGGTGTATAGGCATCGGCTAGGAATCGCCAAGAGTGAATCGAGTCGTAGCTAGTGTACAGGCAATGATTGGGAACTACCAAGAGTGAACCGAGTCGCTGTCAGTGTATAGGCAACGGTTGGGAACTTCCAAGAGTGAACTGAGTTGCTGCCAGTGTACAGGTAACGGTTGGGAACTGCTAAGAATGAACTGAGCCGCAGCCAGTGTAAAGGCAACGACTGGGAATCGCTAAGAGTGAACCGAGTCACAATCGGTGTATAAGCGACTACTAGGAACCACCAAGAGTGAGCCGAGTTGCTGCCAGTGTACATGCAACGACTGGGAACCGCCAAGAGGGAACTGAGTCATTCCCGGTGTACAGGCAACGATTGGGAACCGCTAAGAGTGAACGGAGTTGCTGTCGGTGTATAGGCAATGGCTGGGAACCACCAAGAGTGCACTGAGTCGCTGCCGGTGTACGTACAATGGTTGGCAACCACTAAGAGTGAACCGAGTCGCTACCGATGTACAAAGAATGGCTAGGAACCACTTAGAGTGAACCAAGTCACTGTCGGTGTGCGAGCAATTGCAGCGAACCGCCAAGTGTGAACCGAGTCGCTATCGATATACTAGCAACGGCTGGGAACTGTAAATAGTGAACCAAGTCGTTGCCGGTGTACAGGCAATAGCTAGGAACTGCCAAGAGTGAACTGAGTCGCTGCCGGTGTACAGGTAATGGCAGGGAACTGTCGAGAGTGAATCGAGTCGCTACCGATGTACAGGCATCGGCATGGAACCGCGATTAGTAAACCGAGTCGCAGCTGGTGTACACGCAATGGTTGGGAACCACCAAGAGTGAATCGAGACAATACCAGTAAACATGCAATGGCTGGGAACCACCAAGAGTGAAACGAGTCACTGCCAGTGTGCAGGCAACAACTGGGAACCAACAGGAGTGAACCGAGTTGCTACCGGTGTATAGGCAAAGGCTGCCAACCGTGAAGAGTGAACTGAGTCGCTGCCGGTGTATGGACAATGGCTAGTGACTGTTGAGAGTGAACTGCATCGCTGATGTTAGACGGTTAGCAGCTGGGAACAACCATGAGTGAATCGAGTCACTGTCGGTGTACAGGCAATGGCTGGGAACCGCCAAGAGTGAACCGAGTCACTGCCGGTGTACAAGAAATGACTGGGGACTGCCAAGAGTGAATCGAGTCATTGCTGGTGTATTGGCAACGACTGGGAACTGCCAAGAGTGAATCGAGTCGTTGCCGGTGTATAGGCAACAGTTGTGAACTGCCCTGTGTGAACCGAGTCATTGCTGGTGTACAAACAACGGCTTGGAACCGCCAAGAGTGATCTGAGTCATTGTCGATGTACAGGAAATGGCTGGGAATTGCCAAGAGTGAACTGAGTCACTACCACTGCATAGGCAACAGCTGGGAACCACCAAGAGTGAACCAAGTCACAACCAGGGGTACGAACAATGACGGGGAACTGCCACCAGTGAACCAAGTTGTTGCCGATGTACGACCAACAGTTGGGAACCACCAAGAGATAGAACTAAGCCGTTGTCGGTGTACAAGAGTAGGCTAGAAACTACCAAGAGTAAACAGAGTCATTGCCATTGTACAGGTAATGGTTGGGAGCCACCAAGAGTGAACCTAGTCGCTGCTGGGGTACGAACAATGGTTGGGAACCACCAAGAGTGAACCGAGTAGCTTCCGGTGTACAAGCAATGATAGGGAACCGTTGAGAGTGAACCGAGAGGATATCGGTGTACGGACAACTTCTGGGAACTGCTGAGAGTGAACCGAGTCGCTGCCAATGTACGTCCAATGGTTGGGAACTGCCACGAGTGAACCAAGTCGCAACTGGTGTTTGGGCAATATCTAGGAACCACCTAAAGATTGAACCAATCCGTCGTTAGTGTACAAGCAATGGCTAGGAACTGCCAAGAGTGAACCGAGTCGCTACTAGTGTATAGGCAATGACTAGGAATCGTTAAGAGTGAACCGAGTCGTTGCCGATGTATAAGCAACGACTGGGAACCTCCATGAGTGAACCGAGTCGCTGCCGGTGTACAGGCAATGGCTGGGAACCAACGAGAGTGAATAGAGTTGCTGTCTGTGCACAAGCAATGGCTTAGAACTGCCAGGAGTGAATCAAGTCATTGTCGGTGTACAGGCAACACTTGGAAATTGCAAAAAGTGAACCGAGTCATTGTCAGTGCATAGGCAACATCTGGAAACCGCCAGGAGTGAACCGAGTCGTCGTCAATGTACAAGCAACGACTGGGAACGAACAAAAGTGAACCGAGTCGCTGACGGTGTACGGATAATAGCAGGGAACCGTCGAGAGTGAACCAAGTCGCTGCCGACATACAAACAATGGATTGGAACCACCAGGTGTGAGCCAAGTCACTGTGGGTGTACGAGCAACAGCTGGGAACCACCAAGAGATAGAACCAAGAAGTTGTTGATGTACATGCAATGGCTGCGAAACACCAAGAGTGAACCGAGTGATTGCTAGTGTACAGGCAACCTTTAGGAATCACCAAAAGTGAATCCAGACTCTACCAGTGTGCAGGCAACTACCGGGAGTCACCATGAGTGAATCGAGTCGCTGCCAGTGTACAAGCAATGGCTGGGAACCGCCAAGAGTGAACTAAGTCATTGCCAATGTACAAGCAATGGCCTAGAACTACTATGAGTGAATCGAGTAGCTACCAGTGTACAAGCAACGGTTGGGAACCGCCAAGAGTGAACTGAGTCACAACTAGTGTAACGGCAACGGCTGCGAACCACCATGAGTGAACCGAGTCGTAGTCGATGTGTAAGCAACGGCTGGGAACCACCAAGGGTGAGCCGAGTCACTATTGGTGTACAAGTAATGACTACGAACTGCCATGTGTTTACCGAGTCGTTGCCGGTGTACAGGCAACAGCTGGGAACCACCAAGAGTGAATTGAGTTGCGGGTGGTGTACAGGCGAAGGCTAGGAACCACCAAGAGTGAACCGAGTCACTGCTGGTGTACGGACAATTGCTGGCTACCGTCAAGAGTGAATCGAGTCGTTGTCGATGTATCGAGTCACTGTCGATGTATGGACAACCACTAGGAACCGCTAAGAGTGAACCAAGTCATTGTCGGTGTACGGGCAACGGCTGTGAACCACCAAGAGATAAAGCCAAGCCATTGTATGTCAATAAGCAATGGCTACGAACCGCCAAGAGTAAACTGAGTCGCTGCTGGTGTACTAGCAACGGCTGGGAACCACCAAGAGTGAGCCGAGTCAATGCCGTTGTATAGGCAACGGCTGGGAACCGCCATGAGTGATTGAGTTGCTACCAGTGTACAGGCAAAGGCTACGAACCGCCAAGAGTGAACCGAGTCACAGCCGGTGTAACGGCAACAACTGGGAACCACCATGAGTGAACCGAGTCACAGTTGGTGTGTAAGCAGCGGCTAGGAACCTCCAAGAGTGAGCCGAGTCACTACCGGTGTATAAGCAATGACTGCGAACCGCCAAGAGTTTATTGAGTCATTGCTGGTGTACAAGCAACAGCAGGGAACCGCCAAGAGTGAATCGAGTTGCTGCTGGTGTACAGGTGAAGGCTAGGAACCGCCAAGAGTGAACCAAGTCGCTATCGGTGTACGAACAATTGTTGGCTACCGCCGAGAGTGAACCGAGTCGCTACCGATGTATGGACAACCACTAGGAACCACTAAGAGTGAACCAAGTCGCTGTCGGTGTACAAGCAACTGCTGGGAATCGCCAAGAGTGAACCTAGTTGCTGTCGGTGTACAGGCAAAGGCTGGGAGTCGCCACGAGTGAATTGAGACACAGCCTGTGTACATGTAATGGCTGGGAACCGTCAAGAGTGAACTGAGTCGCTGCCGATGTACAGGCAATGGTTGGGAACCGCCAAGCGTGAACCGAGTTGCTATCAGTGTACAAGCAAAGGCTAGGAGCCACCACGAGTGAATCGAGACACAGTCGGTGTACAGGCAACGGCTAGGAACGGCCAAGAGTGAACTGAGTCGCTGCCAATTTACAGGCAACGGCTGGGAACGGCCAAGAGTGAAATGAGTTGTTGTCGGTGTACAGGCAAAGGCTGCGAACCGCCAAGAGTGAACCGAGTCACTGCTGGTGTATGGACAACAACGGGCAACCTCCACGAGTGTACCGAGTTACTGCTGATGGACGGACAACGGCTGGGAACCGCCATGTGTGAACTGAGTCACTGTCGGTGTACAGGCAACGGCTAGGAACCGCTAAGAATGAACTGAGTCGCTGTAGGTGTACAAGCAACGACTGCGAACTACCAAGAGTGAACGGAGTTGTCGCTGGTGTACAGGTAATGGCTGGGAACCGCCAAGAGTGAATTGAGTCACTGCTGGTATATAGGCAACAGTTGGGAACTGCCAAGTGTGAACCGAGTTGTTGCCGATGTACAAGCAACGACTGGTATCCGCCAAGAGTGAACTGAGTCGCTATCAGTGTACAGGTAAGGGCTGGGAAATGCCAAGAGTGAACATAGTCGCTGACCGTGTACAGGCAACGACTGGGAATCGACAAGAGTGAACTGAGTTGCTGCCAGTGTACTGGCAATGGTTGGGAACTGCCAAAAGTGAACTGAATCACTGTCACTGTACAGGCAATGCCTGCGAACCGCCAAGAGTGAACCAAGTCACTGTCGGTGTACAAGCAACGGTTAGGAACCACCAAGAGTTACCGAGTAGCTGCTAGTGTACAAGCAATGATTGGGAACCGCCGAGAGTGAACCAAATCACTTCCAGTGTACAGGCAACGGCTAGGAACCGCCATGAGATAGAACCAAGCCATTGTAGGCATACAGGTAATGGCTATGAACCACGAGGAGTGAACCGAGTTGCTGTCGGTGTACAAGCACCAACTTGGAACTGCCAAGAGTAAACTGGGTCATTGTCGGTGTACAAGAAATGGCTAGGAACTGCCAAGAGTGAACCGAGTCGCAGACGGTGTACAAGCAACGATTGGCAACCGCAAAGAGTTAAACGAGTCGCTACTGGTGTACAGGCAACGATTGGGAACCACCAAGAGTGAACTGAATCGCTGTCAGTGTACAGGCAACTATTGTGAACAGCGAAGAGTGAACCGAGTCACTACTGATGTACAGGCAACGGCTAGGTTCCGCCATGAGTGATCGAGTCACTGCTGGTGTATAGGCAACGGTTGGAAAGCGCCAAGAGTGAACCGAATCACTATTGATGTACAGGCAATGACTGCAAACTGCCAAAAGTGAACTTAGTCACTATTGGTGTACAGGCAACTGCTAGAGACCGCTAAGAGTGAACCGAGTCGTTGCTGGTGTACAGGCAGTGGTTGGGAACTACCGAGAGTGAACCGAAACGTTGTCGGTGTACAGGCAACGGTTGGGAACCACCATGAGATAGAACCAAGCCGTTGTAAGCATACAAGCAATGGCTGCAAACATTGAGGAGTGAACTGAGTTGCTGCTGGTGTACAAGCAACATCTTGGAACCGCCACGAGTGAACCGAGTCATTGCCAATGTACAAGCAATGGCTAGGAACCACTAAGAGTGAACCTAGTCGTTGCCGGGGTACAGGCAATGGCTGCGAACTGCGAGGAGTGAACCGAGTTGCTGTCGGTGTACAAACAACAGTTTGGAACCGCAAAGAGTGAACCGAGTCATTGCCTGTGTACAGGCAATGGCTAGGAACAACCAAGAGTGAACCGAGTCGCAGCGGGTGTAAAGGCAACAGCTGGGAACCACCTAGACTGAACCGAGTTGCAACTGGTGTACAGGCAACAGTTGGGAACTGTCAAGAGTGAACCGAGTCACTGCCGGTGTACAAGCAACGGCTTGGAACCGCCAAGAGTGAACCGAATCGCTGCTAGTGTACAGGCAACAGCTGGGAACCACAAAGAGTGAATCGAGTCGTTGCCGATGTACAGGCAAAGGCTGGGAATCGCCAAAAGTGAACCTTGTCGATGTCGGTTTACTGGCAATGACTTGGAATCACCAAGAGTGAGCCGAGTCGTTGCCGATGTATAGGAAATGGCTTGGAAATGCCAAGAGAGAACAGAGTCGCTGACCGTGTACAGGCAACGGTTGGGAACCGCCAAGAGTTAATCTAGTGATTTTCGGTGTACAGGCAATGGTTGGTAACCACCAAGAGTTAACAAAATCACTGTTGGAGTACAAGCAATGGCTACGAACTGCCAAGAGTGAACCGAGTCACTATCGATGTATAGGCAACGGCTGGGAATCACCACGAGTGAACCGAGTCGCTGCTGGTGTATAAGCAACGGTTGGGAACCATCAAGAGTGAACTGAATCGCTGTCTGTGTATAGGCAACGGCTGCGAACCGCCATGAGTGAACCGAGTGGATGCTGGTGTACATGTAAAGGTTGGGAACCACCAAGAGGGAACAGAGTCGCTATCGGTTTATGACCAATGGCAGGGAACCACCGAGAGTGAACCGAGTCCTTGTTAGTGTATAGTTAACGGTTGGAAACCGATAAGAGTGAACCAAGTCAATGCCGATGTACGGGCAACGGCAAGGACCCACCAAGAGTGAATCGAGACAATGTTGATGTACAGGTAATGGCTAGGAGCCATCGAGAGTGAGCCGAGTTGATGTTGGTGTACAGGTAATTGCTGGGAAATGCCAAGAGTGAACCGAGTTGTTACCGAGGTACAGGCAATGTCTGGGAACCTCCAAGAGTGAACCGAGTCATTGCTGGTGTATGGGCAACGGTTTGGAACCGCTAAGAGTGAACCGAGTCACTGCTAGTGTACAATCAACGGTTGGGAACCGCCATGAGTGAATTGAGTCACTGTAGTTGTACAAGCAACAGCTGGGAACAGCCATGACTGAACTGAGTCACTGCTAGGGTACAGCCAACGGCTGGGAACCACATATAGTGAACCAAGTCGCTGCCAGTGTAAAGGCAATAGCAGGGAACCGCTGAGAGTGAACCAAGTCGTTGCCGGTGTATGGACAATAGATGGGAGCTGCTGAGAGTGAACCGAGTGGTTGCCGGTGCATGGACAATGGTTGGGAACTGCTAAGAGTGAACCGAGTCGCTACCATTGTATAGGCAACGACTTTGAACGGCCATGAGTGAACAGAGTCGCTGTTGGGGCACGGACAACTGGTGGGAACTGCCAAAATTGAACTGAGTCATTACTGGTGTATATGCAATGGCTGGGAACTGCCGAGTGAACTGAGTCGCCACCGATGTACGGACAACGACTGCGAACCACCAAGAGTGAACCGAGTCACTGTCGATGTACAGGCAACAACTAGGAAATGCTGAGAGTGAACCAAGACGCTGCCGATGTACGTACAAAGGTGGGGAACCGCCATGAGTGGACCAAATTGCTGCTAATGAATAGGCAACGGCTGGGAACCACCAAGAGATAGAACCAAACTGTTGTTGGTGTACAAGCAATGGCTAGGAAACGCAAAGAGTGAACCAAGTCATTGCTGGTGTACAAGCAACGACTGGGAATCACCAAGAGTGAACCGAGTCGTTGTCGGTGTATACGCAACGGCTAGGAACCGCCAAGAGTGAACAGAGTCGTTGTCATTGTACAGGCAATAGCTGGGAACTGCCAAGAGTGAACTGAGTCAATGTCAGGGTACAAACAACAACTAGGGACCACCACGAGTGAACCGAGTCATTGCCGATGTACAGGCATTGGCTGGGAACCGTCGAGAGTGAACTGAGTCACTGCCGATGCACAGACAACAGCTGGGAACCGCCAAGAGATTGAACCAAGCCATCGTCGGTGTACAGGCAATGGCTGGGAACCGCCTAGTGTGAACCGTGTCGCTACTAGTGTACAGGCAACGGTTGGGAACCGGCAAGAGTGAACAAACTAGCTACCGATGTACAAGCAATAGCTTGGAACCGCCAATAGTTAACCTAGTCGCAACCGATGTACCGAAAATGGTTGGGAACCAGCAAGAGTGAATCATGACACTGCTGGTGTACAGGCAACAACTGGGAACTGCCAAGAGTGAAACGAGTCGCTACCAGTGTACAGGCAACAAGTGGGAAACACCAAGATTGAACTGTTTCATTGCCGATATACGGGCAAAGATTGGGAGCTACCACGAGTGAATTGAGAAACAACCGGTGTACAAGCAATGGTTGGGAGCTGCCACGAGTGAATCGAGAAACAGCCGGTGTACAGGCAATGGCTGGGAACTACCAAGTGTGAACTGAGTTGCTGCTGATGTACAAGCAACACCTGGGAACCGCCAAGAGTGAATCAAGTTGCTGTTGGTGTACAAGCAAAGGTTGGGAGCTGCCATGAGTGAATCGAGACACTGCCAGTGTACAGGCAATGGCTAGGAACCACCAAGAGATTGAACCAAGCCATCGTCGGTGTACAGGAAATGCTGGCAACTGCCAAGTGTCAACCGTGTCGCTACCAGTGTACAAGCAACGGTTGTGAACCGCCAAGAGTGGTCCAAGTAGTTGCAGATGTACAGGCAATGGCTTGGAACCGCCAAGAGTGAACCGAGTCACAGTCGGTGTACAAGCAATGGTTAGGAACTGGCAAGAGTGAATTGAGACATTGCTGGTGTACAGGCAACGGCTGGGAACTGCCAGGAGTGAACCGAGTCACTTCTGGTGTACAGGCAACGGCTAGGAAACACCAAGATTGAACTGTGCCTTTGCCGGAATACAGGCAACAACTTGGAACCGCCATGAGTGAACCGAGTCACCACCGGTGTACTGGCAACGGCTGAGAACAGCCAAGGGTGTACCGAGTCACTGCTGTTGTACAGGAAACGGCTAGGAACCGCTAATAGTGAACGGAGTTACTGTCGATGTACAGGCAACAACGGGGAACCACTAAGAGTAAACCGAGTCGTTGCCGGTGTACAGGCAATGGCTAGGAACCGCGAAGAGTGAACCTAGTCACTGCCTGTGTCCAAGCAAGGACTGGGAACTGGCAAAATTGAATCGATTCACTGCCAGTGTGCGAACAACAACTGTGTACCGGTGAGAGTGAATCGAGTCGCTGTCGGTGTACAGGCAACGGCTAGGAACCGCCAAGAGTGAATCAAGTTGCTACCAGTGTACAGGCAACGGCTAAGAGCCGCCAAGTGTGAACCAAGTCGTTGTCGGTGTACAAGCAACGGTTGGGAACTGCCAAGAGTGAACCGAGTCGATGTCGGTGTACGAGCAATGGCTGGTAACCACCATGATTGAATCGAGACACTACCGGTGTACAGGCAACGGCTAGGAGCTGTTAAGAGTGAACCGAGTCACTACTTGTGCACAAGCAACGAATCGAAAATGCCCGGAGTGAGCCATGTCGTTGCGAGGTACAAGCAACGGTTGGGAATCGCCAAGTGTGAACTGAGTCGTTGCCGGTGTACAGCCAACGTCTAGGAACCGCTAAGAGTGAACCGAGTCACTGTCGGTGTGTAGTCAACAATTGGGAACTGCCAAGAGTGATCAGTGTCGCTGTTGTTGTACAGGAAACTACTGGGAACAGTCAAGAGTGAACCGAGTCACAACCAGGGAATGGACAACGGCTGGGAAATGCCTAGAGTGATCCGAGTCGCTGCCGATGTACAAGCAACGACTGGGAACCGTCGAGAGTGAACCGACAGGTTGCCAGTGTACGAACAACAGCTAGGAATCGCCAAGATGAATTGAGTTGTTGTCGATGTACAGACAATGGCTGGGAACCGCTAAGAGTAATCCAAGTCACTGCCATTGTGCAGTCAATGACTGGAAACAGCCAAGAGTGATTCGAGTTGCTGTCGGTGTACAGGAAACAGCTAAGAACCGCCAAGAGTGAATCGAGTCGCTGCTGATGTACAGGCAACTACAGGGAATCACAAAGAGTGAACCAAGTCGTTGCTGGTGTACAGGCAACATTTGGGAACCGCCAAGAGTGAACCTAGTCGCTGTCGATCTCCTGGCAACAGTTGGGTACCGCCAAGTGTGAATCAAGTCTCTGCCGATGTACGAACAATGGCTGGGAACTACATAGAGTGAACCGAGTGGCTGCTGATGTACAGGCTACAGTCGGGAACCGTCGAGAGTGAACCGAGTGGCTGATGGTGTACGAACAATAGCTGAGGACCGCCAAGAGCGAACTGAGTCGCTGTCGTTGTATGGACAATGGCTGGGAACCGCCAAGTGTGAACTGAGTAGTTGTTGATGTACAAGCAACTGCTGGGAACCGCCAAGAGTGAACCGAGTCACTGTTGGTGTACAGGCAACAGCTGAAAACCACCAAGAGTGAATCGAGTCGCTGCTGGTGTACAGGCAACCGCAAGGAATGGCCAAGAGATAGAACCAAGCATTGTCAATGTACAGGCAATGATTAAGAGCCGCGATGATTGAACCAAGTCGCTGTCGGTGTACAGGCAACGGCTGAGAATCACCAAGAGTGAATCGAGTCACTATCGGTGTACTTGCAACAGCTCAGAACCACCGAGAGTGAACCGAGTCATTGCCGGTGTACATGCGACAACTAGGAATCGTCGAGAGTTAACCGAGTGGCTGTCGGTGTATGGATAACAGCTGGGAAGCGTCGAGAGTGAACCATGTGGCTGTCGTTGTATGGAAAATAGTTGGCAACTACCAAGAGTGAACCGAGTCGCTGTCAATGTACAGGCAATTGCTGGGAACGGCCAAGAGATAGAACCAAGTTGTAGTTGATGTACTAGCAATGGCTGGGAACCATAATGAGTGAACCGAGTCACTACTGGTGTACAGGCAACGGTTTGGAACTGCCAAGAGTGAACTGAGTCGTTGTCGTTGTACAGGAAGTAGCTGGGAACTGCCAAGAGTGAACTGAGTCACTGTCAGGGTACAAACAACGACTGGGAACCACCACGAGTGAACCGAGTCATTGCCGATGTACAGGCATTGGCTGGGAACCATCGAAAGTGAACTGAGTCACTGCCAATGCACAGACAATGGCTGGGAACCGCCAAGAGATTGAACCAAGCCATCGTCGGTGTACAGGCAATGGCTGGGAACCGCCAAGTGTGAACCGTGTCACTACTAGTGTATAGGCAACGGTTGGGAACTGGCAAGAGTGAACCGACTAGCTACCAATGTACAAGCAATAGCTTGGAACCGCCAATAGTTAACCGAGTCGCAACCGATGTACCGAAAATCGTTGGGAACCGGCAAGAGTGAATCAAGACACTGCTGGTGTACAAGCAACAATTGGGAACTGCCAAGAGTGAAACGAGTCGCTACCGGTGTACAGGCAACAAGTGGGAAACACCAAGATTGAACTGTTTCATTGTCGATGTACGGGCAAAGGCTGGGAGCTGCCACGAGTGAATCGAGAAATAGCTGGTGTACAGGCAATGGCTGGGAACCACCAAGAGTGAACTGAGTTGCTACTGATGTACAAGCAACAGCTGGGAACCGCCAAGAGTGAATCGAGTTGCTGTTGGTGTACAAGCAAAGGCTGGGAGCTGCCATGAGTGAATCGAGACACTGCAATGTACAGGCAATGGCTGGGAACCGTCAAGAGATTGAACCAAGCCATCGTCAGTGTACAGGAAATGCTGGGAACTGCCAAGTGTCAACCGTGTCGCTACCAGTGTACAAGCAACGGTTGTGAACTGCCAAGAGTGGATCGAGTAGTTGCAGATGTACAGGCAATGGCTTGGAACCACCAAAAGTGAACCGAGTCACAGCCGGTGTACAGGCAATGGTTGGGAACTGGCAAGAGTGAATCGAGACATTGCTGGTGTACAGGCAACGGCTGGGAACTGCCAGGAGTGAACTGAGTCACTTCCGGTGTACAGGCAACAGCTAGGAAACACCAAGATTGAACTGTGTCTTTGCCGGTGTACAGGCAACAACTTGGAACCGCCATGAGTGAACCAAGTCAACGCCGATGTACTGGCAATGGCTGGGAACCGCCAAGGGTGTACCGAGTCACTGCTGTTGTACAGGCAACGGCTAGGAACCGCCAAGAGTGAACAGAGTTACTGTCGATGTCCAGGCAACAACGGGGAACCACTAAGTGTAAACCGAGTCGTTGCTGGTATACAGGCAATAGCTAGGAACCGCGAAGAGTGAACCTAGTCACTGCCTGTGTCCAAGCAACAACTGGGAACTGGAAAAATTGAATCAGTTCACTGCCATTGTGCGAACAACAACTGGGAACCTATGAGAGTGAATCGAGTCGTTGTCGGTGTACAGGCAACGGCTAGGAACCGCCAAGAGTGAACCAAGTCACTACCGGTGTACAGGCAATGGCTAAGAACCGCCAAGAGTGAACCAAGTCGTTGTCATTGTACAAGCAATGGTTGGGAACCGCCAAGAGTGAACCAAGTCAATGTCGGTGTACGAGCAATGGCTAGTAACCACCATGAGTGAATCGAGACACTACCGGTGTACAGGCAACGGCTAGGAGCTGATAAGAGTCAACCGAGTCACTGCCTGTGCACAAGCAACGACTCGAAAATGCCCGGAGTGAGCCAAGTCGTTGCGGGGTACAAGCAACGGTTGGGAATCGCCTAGTGTGAACTGAGTCATTGCCAGTGTACAGCCAACGGCTAGGAACCGCTAAGAGTGAACCGAGTCACTGTTGGTGTGTAGTCAACAATTGGGAACCGCTAAGAGTGATCCGTGTCGCTGTTGTTGTACAGGAAACCACTGGGAATAGTCATGAGTGAACCGAGTCACAACCAGGGAATGGACAACGGCTGGGAAATGCCTTGAGTGATCCGAGTCGCTGCCGATGTACAAGCAACGACTGGGAACTGTCGAGAGTGAACCGACAGGTTGCTGGTGTACGAACAACAGCTAGGAATCACCAAGATGAACCGAGTTGTTGCCGATGTACAGACAATGGCTGGGAACCGCTAAGAGTAATCCAAGTCACTGCCATTGTGCAGTCAATGGCTGGGAACAACCAAGAGTGATTCGAGTTGCTGTCGGTGTACAGGAAACAGCTAAGAACCGCCAAGAGTGAATCGAATCGCTGCTGATGTACAGGCAACGACAGGGAACCGCAAAGAGTGAACCGAGTCGTTGCTGGTGTACAGGCAACATTTGGGAATCGCCAAGAGTGAACCTAGTCGCTGCCGATCTCCTAGCAACAGTTGGGTACCGCCAAGTGTGAATCGAGTCGCTGCCGATGTACGAACAATGGTTGGGAACCTCATAGAGTGAACCGAGTGGCTGCTGGTGTACAGGCTATAGCCAGTAACCGTCGAGAGTGAACCGAGTGGCTGATGGTGTACGAACAATAGCTGAGGACCGCCAAGAGCGAACTGAGTCACTGTCGTATTATGGACAATGTCTGGGAACCGCCAAGAGTGAACTGAGTAGTTGTCGATGTACAAGCAGTAGCTGGGAACCGCCAAGAGTGAGCCGAGTCACTGTTGTTGTACAAGCAACGGCTGAAAACCACCAAGAGTGAATCGAGTCACTGCTGGTGTACAGGAAACCACAGGGAACGGCCAATAGATAGAACCAAGCGTTGTTGGTGTACAGGCAATGATTAAGAGCCGCGATGATTGAACTGAGTCGCTGTCGATGTACAGGCAACGGCTGGGAATCAACAAGAGTGAACCGAGTCACTATCGGTGTACTTGCAACAGCTTAGAACCATCGAGAGTGAACCGAGTCATTGCCAATGTACATGCGACAACTAGGAATCGACGAGAGTTAACCGAGTGGCTACCGATGTATGGACAACAGCTGGGAAGCATCAAGAGTGAACAAAGTGGTTGCCGTTGTATGGAAAATAGTTGGCAACTGCCAAGAGTGAACCGAGTCGCTGTTGATGTACTGGCAATTGCTGGGAACGGCCAAGAGATAGAACCAAGCCGTAGTCGATGTACTAGCAACGGCTGGGAACCACAATGAGTGGACCGAGTCACTACCGGTGTACAGGCAACGATTTAGAACTGCCAAGAGTGAACTGAGTCGTTGTCGTTGTACAGGCAGTAGCTGGGAACTGCCAAGAGTGAACTGAGTCACTGTCAGGGTACAAACAATGACTGGGAACCACCACGAGTGAACCGAGTCATTACCGATGTACAGGCATTGGCTGGGAACCGTCGAGAGTGAACAGAGTCACTGCCGATGCACAGACAACGGCTGGGAACCGCCAAGAGATTGAACCAAGCCATCGTCGGTGTACAGGCAATGGCTGGGAACCACCAAGTGGGAACCGTGTCACTACTAGTGTACAAGCAACGGTTGGGAACCGGGAAGAGTGAACCGACTAGCTACCGATGTACAAGCAATAGCTTGGAACCGCCAATACTTAACCGAGTCGCAACCGATGTACCAAAAACGGTTGGGAACCGGCAAGAGTGAATCAAGACACTGCTGGTGTACTGGCAACAACTGGGAACTGCCAAGAGTGAAATGAGTCGCTACCGGTGTACAGGCAACGGGTGGGAAAAACCAAGATTGAACTGTTTCATTGCCGATGTACGGGCAAAGGCTGGGAGCTGCCACGAGTGAATCGAGAAACAGCCGGTGTACAGGCAATGGCTGGGAACCGCCAAGAGTGAACTGAGTTGCTGCAAATGTACAAGCAACAGCTGGGAACCGCCAAGAGTGAATTGAGTTGTTGTTGGTGTACAAGCAAAGGCTGGGAGCTGCCATGAGTGAATCGAGACACTGCCAGTGTACAGGCAATGGCTGGGAACCGCCAAGAGATTTAACCAAGCCATCGTCGGTGTACAGGAAATGCTGGGAATTGCCAAGTGTCAACCGTGTCGCTACCAGTGTACAAGCAACGGTTGTGAACCGCCAAGAGTGGATCGAGTAGTTGCAGATGTACAGGCAATGGCTTGGAACCACCAAGAGTGAACCGAGTCACAGCCGGTGTACAAGCAATGGTTGGGAACTGGCAAGAGTGAATCAAGACATTGCTGGTGTACAGGCAACGACTGGGAACTGCCAAGAGTGAACCGAGTCACTTCCGGTGTACAGGCAACAGCTAGGAAACACCAAGATTGAACTGTGTCTTTGCCGGTGTACAGGCAAAAACTTGGAACCGCCACGAGTGAACCGAGTCACCGTCGGTGTACTGGCAACGGCTGGGAACCGCCAAGGGTGTACCGAGTCACTACTGTTGTACAGGCAACGGCTAGGAACCGCCAAGAGTGAACAGATTTACTGTCGATGTATAGGCAACAATGGGGAACCACTAAGAGTAAACAGAGTCGTTGCCAATGTACAGGCAATGGCTAGGAACCATGAAGAGTGAACCTAGTCACTGCCTGTGTCCAAGCAACGACTGGGAACTGGCAAAATTGAATCGATTCACTGCCAGTATGCGAACAACAACTGGGAACCTGTGAGAGTGAATCGAGTCGCTGTCAGTGTACAGGCAACGGCTAGGAACCGCCAAGAGTGAACCAAGTCGCTACCGATGTACAGGCAATGGCTAAGAACCACCAAGAGTGAACCAAGTCGTTGTCATTGTACAAGCAATGGTTGGGAACCGCCAAGAGTGAACCAAGTCAATGTCGGTGTACGAGCAATGGCTAGTAACCACCATGAGTGAATCGAGACACTACCGGTGTACAGGCAACGGCTAGGAGCTGATAAGAGTCAACCGAGTCACTGCCTGTGCACAAGCAACGACTCGAAAATGCCCGGAGTGAGCCAAGTCGTTGCGGGGTACAAGCAACGGTTGGGAATCGCCTAGTGTGAACTGAGTCATTGCCAGTGTACAGCCAACGGCTAGGAACCGCTAAGAGTGAACCGAGTCACTGTTGGTGTGTAGTCAACAATTGGGAACCGCTAAGAGTGATCCGTGTCGCTGTTGTTGTACAGGAAACCACTGGGAATAGTCATGAGTGAACCGAGTCACAACCAGGGA
>JAMKQA010026005.1:0-15421 GCA_024699735.1 Posidonia australis
ATTAAAATCATAGCATTGGTGTGAAATTATAATTTCCCAAGGTCCATTATCAAAAAAATCTCAGGTTGTTCACTTCTTCTCTGTTGGTTTGGCTTGTAGAATCTCAACGTCCATTATGGTTTCATTGCGTAGACATAGCAAACCAGTGCCCTCTGCTATGTATGTATGTTGTATATAACTTGTATGTCACAGAAAAAATTCCATTTTTTGTTTATACTCCATGTTTGAAATAAGTAGTGAAGACTGTGTACAAGGGAAGAAATTGTGAGGTGATGATGAATGTTTGGATCAGTGTTGATGATGAAACTTGATGATGAATGTTTGTAAACTAAAACTTGATGATGTTATCAAGATATCATGTAATACTAGTATACTACTGTTGGATTTATTTTAAAATCCTACTTTATAAAAATCATGTCCATATAAAACTTTTATTCTCTCATTTGACCAACCAATAAAGAAGGAATGATCATCCCATCTCCTGTGCTCTGTTGATTTCAATTCCAACCAATGCAAAAATTTATGCGCAATAGTATTTCACATATTCTAGTTTTAAACAATATATAGGAAACTTAGAAAAGTTTTAACATATTCCAGTTTTAAACCTATTGTTATCATCTCAAATTCAGAAATCATTATCAAAAAAATCTGCAAATGTCCAAGGTCCATGATGAACAACCTGAGATACAACCTGATGAACAACCTGAAATACAAGGTCCACGAGCCCTATGCTTCCACCTCCATACACAAGGTCCACCTTTCTTGACACCTGTAAATGTTAAAAGAAAATACAATTTGAATTGAATCATGGAGACTACAACCCATATACAACTCATGACATCCTTCAGAACCCAAGACATCCTTCAAAAAAGACATCCTTCAAAACCCAAGACCTGCAAATGTTTTTGTTCTCTTGATTTCATACAGTCTTCAAAATATATCATACATCTGCATAATCGCCTCTGCTTTATAGTGCACAAGCTATGTCAAGCAAGATTTTTTTTAGAAGGCATAGCTGAATTTAAATTGAGATGGGCACGTAATGGAGTATCACCCTAGGATGTGAAATCATGTGTAATGCATCACTTAAAGAGGGTTGGTTTGTTCAAATAGGAAAACCTAGAGAGGAAGACTAAGACTTACATGATTGTAGGTGATGATGCTTAAGGATTTATTATGCATCATTTAATCGGTGAGTAACCTTTTAAATAATAAAATGCCTATTCACACTCTAGTATAAGAAATTATTTCTACTATTGTACTTTATTTTTTGTAGCACGTAAAATGCTTTCAACTCTTTCCTTTTCAGGTAATTAAAAGAAAAAAGAATACATTTGGCCTAAAGAGATGCGTATCTAAAGCAATATAAAGATAATGCAGAATTAGAGGCTAAGACATTGTAATTTAGAAAATGTTAGTTGAATTGGAAATGTTTCTGGCCTTGGTGTGTATGAAACAACCCAATGTGGTAAAGCTTCTGTAATTGTTGAGGGCAATTTATCTAATTGCATTTACTGTAATCGTTGAGTAGCACCATTGATGTATGAAACATTGTGTTCCACATTAACTTTACTTTTAAACAACTGAAGTGTCTCCAACATTTTTGTTTTCTATGATTTTATGTTAGACACCATTCCAATACATTTGGCATGGCTTTGCCAAATAGTTATCTACTTCTATGTTTATGTGATTTTATTTGTTGGTGCACTTCCAATTATTATGACCATTATTGTAGTTTTAATAATTTTCATTCTGTTGCCCCTCATAAACGATTAGTGATTGTCACTAGTATGATTCACCAATTCTCTTGAAAAATTGAAAGACAAAATAGATGCCTGACAGTTTACAATTTGAATTTGGTTCAACAAAAAAAATTTACATGACATATAGGGATAACATCAATTTCAACAAGTTGACTTCCATCTCCATCCTCCAAAATCGATCACCTTGCAGTTGCATATTTACATGACATATATTGCTTCTCATGTTAATTGATCTTTCCTTTCTTTATTTCATCAAGCTAAGATTGTTTTAGCATGTTTTTTGCTTCATAAATTTATTCGTAAAGCGGATCGTGAAGATTTATTTGAAGATCTTGAAGATGAATTAGAAGAAATTTTGGAAGTCAATCTTCTAGAAGTTGTTCAAGAGTTGGACGAGGAAGAAGAAATATATAATGGTATTGGATTAACTCAAGAACAAAAAAAAGGAAAAGCAGATCAAATACGTGAAAATATCATGAATCCTATGTGGCATTGTTTATTATTGTAATTCATTTCTAAGAATTTGTAATGTTATTTGAACTTTTGTATGACTCAAATTTATATTTTGAGAGATATTTGGTTGAATTTTAAGTTAATAATGATGAAATTATCAATGTCTACTTTCATTTGAAATCTATTGATAAGCACAAACACCTATATTCTAGTTTCCTTTGTTTTCCTGAATAGGCACAAACAGCAGAAAACTTGGTCAACAGGAAATCAATTTCTCTTACTTTCCATTTCCTGGTAAATCCTGTTGACTTTGGAATTCTATTTCCTGTCAAATTTTGCACACAAGCAGGCCATTAGACAGTTTATAGAGAATTCTAAGTTATTGGTGGATTGAATATATATATATATATAGTCGTTTCTTCTTTTCAGGGATTTTTTTTCTTCCTCCTTCCTAAGCCTAAGAGAGAAATGCATCCTATGGGAGAATCCAGAGAAGAGAGGAGGAGAATTCTTAGTTTGTAAGAAAATAGGTAGGCTTGCATGTTAGAGGGAAAATTGATTTCCTCATGCATGTTGAAGATGAGAGTTAAGACGGACCTCTGGCAACCTCCCCCAATTCCAAGCATCGTGCTTGACGAGAGAAATTGCCGAGAAGCTGCTACAACTTTGAGTTTGAGGTGGGTCATTGTTTAGATTATTTGGATGTTGAATTCTCTTTTCCTCTTCATTTCTTTTAGTATACATGCATTCATTGTTTAGGTTCTTAGGGTTGCATGAGTTGTTGGGGATTGGATAAGCTCAAATGGAGATTAGGGAAGTGTTCAGATGATTGATCGAAGTTCTGGATCACTTGGGAGCTTACTACATGGTGATGGATTCATCTTATGGTGCAAGGTACACACTCATGAATGATAGTTTAGTGTAATTCGCTGTTAGACTATTGTTGTATGCTTTAGACTGAGTCATAGTTCTGTTTTATTAGTACCATGAAACCTTGTGTAGCATTACATGCTTAATTCAAGAGGGCTCAAATCAAATTCTACAGCTTGGGTATGGGACATAGGGCCTGGTGCGTCTTACGTAGGACGAACCAAGTTACTTGTCTTATGTCTGTAAATTTAGAATTTGGTTGTTTCCTACAAAAATTAACTAATATGATGACTGAGGCTATTTGAGTTTTCCTCAATTACTCTAATGTGGAGTAAGCTTTATAAATGATTTTAGACGTGCTTTTCATATATTGAGCCTTTATATGCGTGTGTTGTACAATGAATAAAGTATTTAAAGGCATAGACAAGGTCTAGGAAGCAGAATCTACTACGTTTTATGTAAAACACAGGAAAGATAGTGTTCTAAACTTTACTGTAGAAACTTGAATTTTGTTGCTTACTAAAGGTAATATTTGAGATCTTTAGTTTGTTTGGTTTGTTGAGTTTTCTGGAGTCTCATATTATTCCATTTAGCTAGTTCTTTATGACAGTTTTTTTTTATATTCTGTTTCTTGAGTAGAAATGGTGAAGGTTTTATGCCACAGTGTTTTCTATTATTGCATGTTGGGGGTTTAAATGGAACCTTCGGTGCGTTTGTGGTCTGGGTTGGATACTTTGTGAGATGCTAGAGTTATTTGGGTGGCTCTGTATATATTGGTTGCACGTATGGACCATGCAATGTGTTCGTGCATTTCGACTAGTACAATAAGATACTGTAACATGTTGTGTTGGAATATGGTTTGGTTTTATTCATAATAAGTTTTTTGAATGTTTTTCATTGATTTTTACTTGTATAGACCAAGAGACCGAGGAGGTTGAGATCTTTGAACCAATAAGACTAAAGTTGAGATCTAAGTGCCTAGAATATCGAAGAATCGTACTGAAAGACTAGGAATGATTGATACCTTTAAAGGGTCATGTGTGAGGCCTAAGTTGAGATTTCAAGTTAAGTACCGATAAGATCAAGGGTGAGAGTCCTTGGGTGGCTTGAAAGGAGAGATTGGGGTGCTGGTAGAGTCAAAGGTTTAGACTTCCTTAGGTAACCTGAGTACCGATGACACCAATTATGCGTATCCTGTGAGAGTTAGCTAAAGCGTGATATACACATGCCTCGCTTCTGGTGATGTCCTAGAGTGAACAATCGTGAGGGTTCATTAGATAGGAGGAGTTCAAGACAAATGGACTCCTTTGCAGGGTTCATTAGATAGGAGGAATTCAAGACAAATGGACTCCTTTGCAGGGTTCATTAGATAGATGTTCTGTCCTAATACAATTATTATTGTTTTGGTTTAAGTTTTGGGACTAAGATAAAAAAAATTATTATGTGATACATTAGGTGTGTGATAATCGAGGTTATTACAAATTTTCTCAATGGTATCTTCAACTATATTTATTTGTGACTTTAGTATCCTCAATTATAAAACCATTTATTTTGTTATCATCAACTTTCATTTTCTTTTTATTTTAAAATAATTGTGGTAACATCGCTATAATATGACATAAAATGATTGTTAGGTCTTTGTTATTTTCTCTATTCTTTCTCTACTTTACTATTGTTTCTTCCTCTTCTTGATCGTCGACGTGGGACTGTAACAACAGTGTGGAAAGTGACGATGAAGGAGTTGATGATGACGGTCAGGTCACTAGCAGTCGGAGTGCAAGAGGATGCTAATTTGGCCTTACAATGAAATAGCCCAGCACGTGAAGCTATATTAGTATTGTTGTTATTTTAACTTGTCCATTGTTGCTACGCATCAACAAAAGAACCATTTAGGGAAACATAATCCCAATTTTTCCAGACAACCAAATTGCATATCTTCTTCTAGAGCTTGGTGTGATCTCACAGAACTAATTCTGATCACCACCATCCTTCCCCTTTTGTACTCCAAGAGAGCTCCTTCTCCAACCCACACGAAGTGTGCAACTCCAAGTTGTTGGATTAAATCCACCAATATATGAGTCAATATAAAATCAATTAAGGTATTATAGGTAATTTTCTAATTAAGCTTATTATAGTGGCCTATTTGATTTTATGGGTTGAGCAACTTATTAGCATCTTAAGTAATGTGGGTTAATATATGTAGAGACCATTAGAACATTTTTCCATTTGTTGATGGGAAGAATTAGAAATATGTAATATTATAGTTTTTTATATATTGGGGTCATGGTCCCCAAATCCTAAGCTTTTTGTCTCTCTTCTTTCTCTCCTCCATCTTCAGAAAGAGTAAAAAAGAGGATCTTGGTGGTTTAGAAGACTAAATCTAAGCAAGAAAAGCAAGGATTTCTACGATTTTCACATGGATTCAGGTACACTTCCGCATATATATTTTATTTGTTATGAATATGACATAACTAGATCTTAAAATTAAATTTTAATAAATAAAATTCGTGTATTTTTAAGATATATTTTTAACAAATGGTATTAGAGCAAATTATGTTATTTCATCATGAAATCTTGTATTTTTTGATCCATACATGTTGAACATTGTTGGATTTTTTACTTTCTCTGTTGGTTTCGTGCATGAACAACCCTGATATCATTTTTTGTGTATCAAAATCATGAGAATATGGCTTTATATTGATATAGGTTTTTTGGTCGTCGTTAGATCGGACCGTTCCGAAGCCTCCTTGGCACTGGAATGCCGATTGGGTGCGCATCCCTCCGCACCAGAAGGGAGGAAACGATGCTAAAACTTCTGTATTTTTTCGGATAATCGGAATTGGACTGGATCCATTTACCCACTCATTTAGCTATTTGGCAATAATTATGCAAAAGCTCTTGCATTTATTTTTCCCTATTTGAGTTTGTTTTTCAAGAAAAATATCTACAGTTATTTGATTCAATGGAAAATCCAACAAAAAATATTTATTTTTATTAATTCTGAATTTCTTGAAATTTTACTATTAGGTCCTTATAGTTTGAACATTTATCCTAACATGTATTTTTAGATGACTAGAAGATAGTTTATGTTAGAATAAACAATAGTTGTTTACTTTAAATTGTATTTTAATCCTTTTACCATGCCTTAATGATTAATAGTTAGATTATGACCTTTAGAATTAAATAAATTCATTATTGGTGATCAAATATACATTGTCTTCTATTTAAGAATAGATTAATTAAGCAACATCTTATCAAAGTAGGCTCTCTTGCCTAGATTAGTCTATTTAGGATAAAAAGATGCAAGTATTTTGAAATTCATGCGGATAGTAATCGACTGAAAGGAAGGTTACTATTTGGTCGAATATCAAATACACTTGTGGTAATAAATACATGACAATTATTTGCTTATGTCATGTGGGTAATTAGTCGATTCAAAGGAAGGTTTTTACTTGACAGGATTAATTGTCAGTATTCGATTATTACATTGAAGAGTATTACTTGCAAGTTGACGTTTCTACTTAAAGGCTAAATATTGATGTTACGCTAAGTATCTTAAGATTGGTTCCACCATAAATTGAATTTATTTGTTTGTTTCTTTATTATTATTTGATGTTGCATTATGTTGCGCTATGTTGACGTTTTTGCGAGTCTAAGGTCATGGTTGTCAAATTTTCCCAACAGGGTCAGGGATTCAAGTCCCCTAGACTTGGCTACTAGAGGAGTCTGAGGTTCTAGTTCGAGAGGTTAGGGGCACTAGCAAAGTCCACAGTTTGAGTCCCTAGGTAGCCCAAACACCATGCTGGTAAGGTCAGGGGCTTGAGTCTCTAGTTGGCCAAGACACCAACGACGTCGATGGACATACCTTATGTTTTTATAGAGTGGTCTTTAAGGGATGATCCAAAGGCAGATGGACTCCTATACGGGGTGGTTCTTCGTGATAGTACAGTGTAAATCAAGGTTCGAGTTCCTCGTGACTGATTGGATTGGTCGATCACATGTGGCTAGGATGACATGACAGGTTGTCTTGCGTTGTGTGTATGTTTTGTGGTTTTGAGTTGGTTTTAGTCGTGGTTTGGCTTTTTTTGAAGTACATAAATGATTTCAAAGATACACGTGTTTTCCAAAGAAATAAATGAATATAGATTTGAAAGGCATATTTTCAAAAGGGTTTTCTGGTTGATCAATTATAGTATTTTGTGGATTTTGGCGTCTCTTCAAATTTGGAGTTGGTGCTACCAAGGGAGGCAATCATGTGACTTTGGGAGCTGGTTGTGGTCGCTCCAGTTTGTGGTCCTTTTAGTTGTGGTAGGCACATATTGGATAACAATGGATGTTACTGAAGTGTATTTTCTTGGTTTTGTTTGTAGGTCCAGAGTGTGGAGTTGTAGTTCAATCTAGTGCACATACCTAGAGCCACATAGCCGCATACCATAGGTCTTGGTTAGAAGTAGGCTTTTTGTTAAATTTTGCTTCAATTACTTATTTATTTATTTAATTTCCTACAATGTTATTTAGTTATTTATTTAATAATTACTCTAGGTAGATTTGATGCTAGTTTGTGGCACCAGGGGTGTCACATATATCATATAAATAATGAAGCATTAGCATGATGGAACAATTTAATATAAAGCTTTTAGAAAGTTCTGTAGTAGCATTTTTATTGACAACACTTCTTCAAATTGCAGGAGGTCTTCTCCTATAGGATGTAGTTTGCTCACTCCTAAGAACATCATCACAACAATAAAACTGATTATGATTATGCTAAAGCGAAGGCACATTTTTATGATTCTTTGTATATGCTTATAGAGAAGACACACTTGGCAAGCCTATCTCATGCCCTTCAAATAGAGAAGGAAGGCTAGAACAATATGTTGCAAAATTGCAGTCCTCTAAAACATCTTTTCCATTATCAAAATTTTCCCATAACTTTGAGTAAACCAAATTGGCAACCTAAGACACAAAATTTACAATTACGTTTAACTCGTTAGCACATTTAGAACTTCAGAATTATATTTATGCAAGGCATAACCTCAAATTTGCTGAATCGGACCACATGAGGGGAAACAAGGATGATGAAAGCTCCATCTATGTCTGACTATACACTCTGTGGTTAAAGTTGAAACTTGAAAGTGAAGAAGAAATACTAGCGAATAATTAGAGATGGGCAACATTTTAGTCAAATATTCAACATTCAAAACAAGGAAACTGGAATACACAAAGCTAAATAAGAAAACCTTTTTATTAAGGATTGGCTTATCCAAAATAAAAAATGATGTACAATAAGTTTTGCGGTAGAAAAATTGATTAATGCAAAAAAAAGTTTGCTTAGACTAGAATTGAGATCAAATTGACTTATGATGCAACTGTGGCAATATAATACATTGTGATCAACAACTATACACCTCACCAAAATCTATTAAATTTGAACTTCTTGCGAAGAATTTTCATATCTATTTCCATTAGACAAAGATATCAATAATCTTAATAGCTGCATTGAAGTTAGACATTCTGATTATTTAAATTGAAATACACTGATGAAGAAATGGTTAACTGATCCAGAAATACAAGTGTTGGTTTGAAATTCTATGACATGTGGACATAGTTCTTTCTAGTTGCTCCACATATCATGTAGAAAACATGATGACCACAAAGAATAAACATGTAGTCTATAGATCTCTATCCAAATCAAGATGATTTCTACAAGCAAAAGATACGTACCAAGAATTTGTTGCCTAGATAATTACAATGTAGTTGAGAAAGAACAGCAGGTATTTCTTTGTTGGCAATTTTCTTGTGTGATACAAGCAATGGCCTTATGCAGAATGAGAGGTTTCTTCCTTATTTATCATAGTGTATTGTATTCTTCTATTATAGTTAGTTGATGCTTTCATTCTTAAGATGTGTTTGTTGCAGTTGTAGCTTTTAGATTCAGCTAAAGCATCTGTGTATGCTTAGGAAGTGACGTCCCATTCAGCTAATAAACATATGCACCTGAAGTGTTGCTTCCCCATTAACTCCACTTGACTAGTCTATATGACTATGACTAAATCTAAATTGGAAGTAAATTTTGGGCTTTCAGCTTTTGCATTCCATTTTAACCAATAGGCAAATTTTAAACTCCAAAAATAGTTAATATTATGATGTCATCCAAAAATAGTGAAAATTACATGTCCAAACAAAACATCGGAATGCACCCAAAAAAATGTTTTTTTTTAAAAGAAAAGCACCAATAGCAACAAAAAAATAGGAGAGCATTATCTACTATACCACATTAAATGCAAGGAGGTGCCGCCTATCCTCGCCATTGGAAAAGGTCAAGTATACAAAGCAGCTTTCCCCCACGCACCCCCATTCGTCATTAAACAAAAGAGACTTTAGCCCGCACTCCACTGCTTTGGCCGTTAATGACTTCGAGCTCAACTCCTCGTCCTCCTCAACCATCACCACTACCAAACAGTCAACAACAACAATGCCACCACAGACAGAAGAACACTGAACACACCAAAAAAACCCCGAGAGACTAACAACAACTCACGTTTTCGACAAGAAGCTTCTGCTTGATCACCCCAACTGCCTCTTCGTGACAGATGACTGGCTCCTATGCACGCATTGGGGGGAGGGAAAGATTTGTTAGAAATTCGAAAAAGAAAATCAGAAGACGTGAAACGGAACTGGAGTAAATTGGTGTCAAACCTAATAAATGAAGAGTGTGTTGGGCTAATGACGTAAGTAGGCGAGACATAGCATTCTTGAGAGCTTCCAACAAAGTCACTCAATCATGAGGAAGAGAGGGGAGGAAGAGGAGGATGGGGATTTATTGAGATCGAGATGGATTTGGAGGAAGAGGAAGGAGGAGGTGGAAAGTGGGAGTAAAGAAGAGAAGGGTTTGGTTTGGGGAGGATGTCATGAGGATTTGGAGTGGGAAAGGAATGGAGGAAAAGAAGGAAAAGAGCCACGTGTGTGAAAATTTTGAGAATGTTTAGCGAGGACGTTACGAGGACATGTTCTCGTTAATTATCCTTGTTAATATCAACGAGGACATAACGAGGATATATCTTTACAATGTCTTCGTTATAAGATTACAAGGATATGTCCTCACGAGTTGTCCTCGCTAAATCCAGAAATTCTAGTAATGTGAGATCGTTTTGTAAAGTGGACAGCTTGTTTGTTTCTATTCTCACTCCAATTTCTTTCACCCTCTACAAATTAGTTACATAATTCAAATCTCAAAAAAATAATGATATATCTAGATAACAATAACAAGTGTCAGCATGTATTTTGTGTAATAGCAGAGCCTAGTAATACTAAACTATAATGTTTTAGTTATGTAATACTAAAGTATGTTGTTTTTATTCAGTAAAACTAGACTAAAGTGTTTAGTGATGTGAAACTAAGCTATAGTGTTTTGGTTTTGTAAAACTAAGCTAAATTCTATTTTGTATAGACAAAATAGTCCAACCATTTAGTGGATGAAGGTAGACATGAAAATCGAACTGGTCGGCCCACCATGGTCAAGACTTGTCGAGTCCAGCACTGGGCCGGGCCAAGCCAAGCCAGGCCTGTTGTGGGCCATGTTGGGCCACATGTTAGGCCCGTAGAATATGTCCATTTTAGCCCACAAATGAGGACTGGGCTTGGCCAGACCAAACCAGACTGAGTCGGCCTGGAAATAAAAAAAAGGGCTGGATCGACCCAAAAATAAATAAAAAAAAGGACCTGGCATGTGGGCCCAAAATAATAAAAAAAATTGTAACGTTCCGGAGGCACATGCGCGCGCAACGTTCCTTGGGTTTTTTTTCCAACTATAAATATACCCTAACTCCGTTCATTGTTTTTCACAACTCAATCTTCTCTTCTCTTCTCCACTACAACTCATATTCTCTACCACTTTCTCCCAACTTAATCTTTTCATGTGAGGATTTGACTGTTTGACTTTAGATTCCGCCGCATCTGCTACTCTCCAGTCTCCACCTACATCAGCTGAGCAGGCAACATCAAAATTTCTCTACTTCTAATCCCTCCAAATTCTTTACTTTTAATCCCTCCATTTTTGAATTTTGGTTTTTGTGGGTTAAGGGTTTTTTTTTATTTTATATTCATTTTTTATATTAAAATGGATAATTTTGGTAATGTTGGTAGTCATGACTATATCCTTAGTATGGAGTCAGACCAACCTCAATCTACCTCAACACAGACTACATAATTTACAGCTACAAAAAAAATCTAGGAAACAAAGTTCTTGGGTTTGGAAACATGTTACAATAGACATTGTAGATGAAACTAGGTGCTATTATAATTATTGTAATACTACATACACATGTCGTAGATGAGGGGGTGTAGGTCATATATCTAGGCATTTACAAAAATGTATACCCAAATATAATAAAGATGACAACACAGATTTAAAACAATCAAAATTACAAATAAGATCTAGTGGTATGATTAATTGGAAATATAATACATAAGAAGTTAAGGAAGGAATAATTAAATTTATAGTAAAAGATGAACAACCAATTTCTTTTTCTGAAAATAAAAATTTTGATTCATGTATGCAAAAATATTTAAATCCACAATTTAAAAGTTTTTCTAGAAATACAACAAGAAATATAATTTATAAAACATTTAAAAAATAAAAAAGATTTAATTGAAATATTTTTAGTTTATTATGTAAAATATCATTAACATGTGATGTTTAAACTGGTCCAAATAATTTTCCATATTTATGTTTAACTGCACATTGGATAGACTTAGAATGAAATTTACAAAAAAGATTAATTGCTTTTAAAGTTTTTGATCATCCACATACTGGTAAAGCTATATCAAATATGATAGAAGATATTGCTAAAGAATATAACATATTTTTAAAAATAAATACAATATCATTTGATATTGCATCTAATAACAATGTTGCAATATAATTTTTACGAAGAAATATAAAACCAATATTAAATGGTGAATTATTTCGTTGTACGTATTGTTGTCACATCTTAAATTTAATTGTACAAGATAGTATAGAATGTATTAGGCTTTATATAGAAAATATAAGAAAAGTTATTTTATTTATTCAAACATTAACTAAAAGATATCAAGAATTTAAACATGTATGTGCACAAAATGGTTTAAACCTAGAAAATTTAAGTTAGATGTTCAACATAGATGAAACTCAACTTATGATATGTTAAGTTCATTTATACCTTATAATCATATAATTATAGGATTTTTTAACGTAAAATCTAATGATTTTTTAAATGATAAAGATTGGCAAAATTCTAATATAATTCATAAATTTTTAGAACTATTTTATAATGTAACCAAACAATTATCTAGTCAATATTATCCAACAAGTTCTCTAGTTTTAATTTATTTATTTAATATTACAAATGTTTTTCAACAATATAGGAATATTCCAACTTTTGTAGATATTATTAAATTAATGGAAACTAAATATAATAATTATTGGAGTGACCCTCTAATGTGGGCATGTTTAGCTTTAATTATGGATCCTAGACATAGATTAGTTAATTGTATGGTACTTATAGATGATATTTTTAATAATATAAATGAAAATGAGTATATGGATTCATTTAATGATAAAATAAAGACAACTTTATATAATTTATTTGAAGAATATGTTAGAAATTATGGTGAAAGTAGTAGTAGTGGTCAAACATCTAGTTTTTTAGGAACACAAACAAGAAATAGTAGTGGTAGTTCTTTATGAAGTAGATTAAATAAAAAGAAGGAAAAATATGTAAAATCAACTACAAATAATGAATACTCGAAGTGGCGTCGTGCAGGCGGACTCTGACGCCTCGGGGTCTGTTTGGGGGTACTCTAGGTATTTTCCCCCAATTGTTTCAAATGTATTAAATAAGCTCAGTGAGGACCTTGGAGAGATGGACGATAATTATATGGGTGATTTCGTAACTTATTTGGCAGGGCTAAACTGTTCACCCACTCACTCTGTCTCATCTGGCTTTAATGCCGCCTCTCCTGCCTCACAAACGGTTGATTTTTGCACATATTATAATACCTCCACGTCGTCCTTTTTGTCAGATAAGTCTAACGAATACCATTTTGTGCTCCTTGAGACGTGGGAAAAGTCACATAACATTAATTTTCCGACTGCGTTTTCGTGTGAGAGAGAAACTGAAGACTTTGACGGGGCGGGAAATGGGCTTTGCTTGGGAAATAATCTTCTCTCCCCTGTCTCGGACTTAAATACTTCCCTAAACTATAATAGATTTCCTTATTATCAGTATGATAATGAAGAAGCTCATGGGAGACATTTTTCGGTTTCCGAAACTTCTGGATTACCTGCGCATGTGGGTACGTTCCCTGACAAGACATTTCGTCTGGCTCCTACCGCCTTTTCCAGCCACCCACTACTCAGTTTGCCTCTGGCTCGCGATACTTCCCCACTGGGTCGCGATTTGGGGTACTCCTGTCTTCCCCCCAGCACAATACCCCCACTTCTGCAGCTTCTAGAAGGAACCTTTCTCCTTCTGGTCTTGAGAGCGGCATAGTTCTGAGCTCTGAGGAAGAACTCTCCGCTGGGTGGGAAAAAATCAACAGGCGGAAGGCGCGCCCTCCTTGGGTAAGCTTCTGTACACTTCATAAAAGATGCTTTAAATGTGGGTTGAAGGGCCATGAGAGGAAAAATTGTAGATACAAGGGTTTTTGTTTTAAGTGCAAAGCCTCCTCTCACTTTGTCGCGCTGTGTAAATTTTTTCAGGATATGGCTCCTAACCTTCCACCCACTATTAAGTCTGTTGGGCTGTCTCCGCAGAACCCTTTTGTTCTGGCTCCTTCTGAGGCAATCTATAAACAACACATGCTATTGTCGCGCAGTGCAATCATCACTGCACACAACTCCAATTTGACAATAGAAACCCTCCAAGAACATATTCGGGGGCTCTGGTTAAATGCTCCCAAAGTGGAGGTCCAGACTTTCTCTTCTGGAAAATTTTTATTGATTTTCCCCTCCACAAAGGATAGAAATGACACACTTAATCAATATGGTCCCACACTACAGTCGGTCTCAGCCTCCTTTATGCCATGGACCTCTAACTCCAATGCCATTTGTAATCTTAATGAGGATGGAGTTTGGATTAGACTTGAAGGTGTCCCTTACCATCTTAGAAATATTGATGTCCTCAGACATATGGTAGAGAGTTTTGCTGACCTTCTGGAAGTGGATATGAATTGTGTCTACAACTTGGGGATCTCCAGAGTTAGAGTAAAGGTTCATCCAGGAGTGGAAGTACCTGATTGTAGGTTTTTTGCCTATGGTAGATCGGTATATCCCATCAAATTCCGTTGGAGCTGGGACATATGCTCTTCTTCTTCTGGTGCTGCTTCGCACCAGACTGAGTCATGGCCCTCCAAACCTCCCACTTGGCCATCTTCCAGTTCTTTGAATCCTACTCGGAGACAGTTCAAACCTAATAGAGGTTGGAGAGGTAATAGAGGTAAAAGAAATCAAAAGATGGGCAAGAATGTATGGACCCGCCCTACCAGCCCAAAGACAAAGCCCTCATACAAGACTTCTGGGTATTGCCCATCTCCTCCCTCTTCTCCTAGGAAAGACCTCCCTCCCAGCATCCCTTCCTTACCCTCTCCTTCTATTGGAGACACTGAAACCTCAAGATTCATTGAATCAGCACTTAAAGCACGAAATCTTTCACTATCTAAGTTTAAAAAGGTGCTGGCTGTGTATGATTGCTTGGAAAGTGATGATTTGGGAGGCTCTGGAGAGGGTTTGGCTGATCAAGTGGCTGAACCACATCCTGCAACACCGCTTCATGCCCCAGGTAATCTGATTGCTTCTTCTTCTACTACCCATATTCCAGAAAATGTTACTGCTTGCTTTCCTTGCACTGATTTGGCTGCTAAGCTTCTTCCTGATATTAGGACAAATTTTTCTGATAATGCAAGTGCTGCATCTTTTGATTCTGATAGCTCTTTAGTGCATGATGTTCTTACTTGGGATTCATATAGTCATTTCAAGGAATTTGCTGCTATGATTGGTATCAATTTTGGTACTATCAATGAGGCTAAAAGTTTTTATAATCAGGCTAGAAGAGATCAAGGGTTGAGCAGCCAAACTTTAAATGAGGATCCTAACTTGTTTGAGAACTTTGCTTCTCTTTCCATCTCATAATACATTTAAATGTTAATAGTTGCTTGGAATATAAGGGGCATGGGTAGTGGTGGGAAGCAAAGATCCATGATAAATTTGATTAAAGCAACCAAATGTAATATTATTATTATAAGTGAGACTAAGGTTGAGATCTTACCTCCTCGAACTTTAAATTACATTGGAGGTGGCA
>JAMKQA010026006.1:0-15614 GCA_024699735.1 Posidonia australis
GGGTCAGGCCAAGAGAACCACGACCCATTGTGATTCCATGCTGAATCATTTCAAACAGTGCCGTATTTTCCAATCCCCTCACCCTAACCCAACTATTGGCCCTATTAATTTTAGATTGGGCTTGAACTAATCTGAACCGAACCCAACTTCGGACCAATCCTAATTAATTTCTGTAAGTTTAAATAAAATATAAAAAATTAAACAACATTATTCTTTTAATCTTCTTTAATAAAAAAGTTAAGTTGTATTTGATTTAGATTCTGACACCAGAGGAAAATATAATCAAACACAACCTAAAAATTGACGTCTATTAGCAAAATAAAATCTATTGTTCTGTAAAACTAACATTCACTACCAAAGGTAGATGTCTAGTTTGCAAAATTGAAGGTTCTGTTCAAATAAGGGTCAGGCCAAGAGAACCACGACCCATTGTGATTCCATGCTGAATCATTTCAAACAGTGCCGTATTTTCCAATCCCCTCACCCTAACCCAACTATTGGCCCTATTAATTTTAGATTGGGCTTGAACTAATCTGAACCGAACCCAACTTCGGACCAATCCTAATTAATTTCTGTAAGTTTAAATAAAATATAAAAAATTAAACAACATTATTCTTTTAATCTTCTTTAATAAAAAAGTTAAGTTGTATTTGATTTAGATTCTGACACCAGAGGAAAATATAATCAAACACAACCTAAAAATTGACGTCTATTAGCAAAATAAAATCTATTGTTCTGTAAAACTAACATTCACTACCAAAGGTAGATGTCTAGTTTGCAAAATTGAAGGTTCTGTTCAAATAAGGGACATCCGTTTTGTTTAAGAATTATGTATTTGTTGTAAATAGTCACATATTTCATAAAAAGTAAATTTAATAACAACCAAATTTAAATAACACATTCATAATTAAAAATAACATTCATTCATAATACATTCATTCATAATACATTCATCACTTATAAATTAAAATAACAAATATTACAAATTCCATAACTGTTTTAAGAATTATACAAAAACTATTGAGTAGGATATACAGGATATCCTTAAAAGTAATTCAACAAATTTGAAAGTATCAGATGGACAACATTGAAGATGGACAATACTGACGCCAAGATTGGAGAAATACACGAAGACCTATTTAATTGGAAGTGAGAATAGAATTAAGACATGCATTCCCTTTCTACATTAATGGAGCAATTACAAGGGCTAATGTCAAATTACTTCAAGCATATCCTACTCCTCAATGGTGTTTGTATAAGTACTTAGAACCAAGTGAACATATTTTGTAATTCCTAAAATAATTAGACTTTTAATCTTTGTTATTTTAATTTATAAATGCTAATTTGTATGAATGATGAATGTATTATAAATGAATGCTATTTTTAATTACGAATATATTATTTTAATTATGATTGTGATTAAATTTATTTTTCATGAAATATGTGTAATGTGTAATGTGCAATGTTTAATGTGATCATTAACAACAAATGCAAAATTCATAAACAAAACGATCATTTGTTATAAAAAATGGGCATCCATTATTTAAATAGAACATCCTCTTGTGCAAAATAGACATCCAACTTTGGTAGTGGATGTTTATTTTGTAGAACAATAGATTTTATTATGCTAATGGACGACTTTGGTAGTGGATGTTTATTTTACAGAACAATAGATTTTATTATGCTAATGTAATGGACGTCCACTTTTGTTAGTGGACGTTTATTTCTGTTACTACACGTCCACTTTTAGTTTTTTATTGAAGAAGATTAGAAGAATAATGTTGTTTAAATTTTTATATTTTATTTAAACTTAAGGAAATCAATCCAAAATCAGACCCAATTCGACATGGTTTAGGTCAGACCAAAGATCAATAGGGCCAAAGGTCAAGCTAGGGCAGGGGGTTGGAAAATCCAGCCTGGCATGGCACGAAATGATTCCTTGTTAGCCTGATTTCAACGTCTATAAATCATAAACACGAGAACTTATTCTAACCACTGGATTTTCAATTCCTACTGTAATTTATATTAACTAAACAAAGCCTAAAAGAACACAATTTCATAAGAATTAAAATCATTGTGACCCTCTAAATGACAATGTATTATGGAAAACTGCACTCAAGTCAACAGAATTGTCAATCCATTTGCAAAAACAATACGATTTACCTTTTCTAGAACTAACATCCCACTTGGTAGAGATTTTGGGTATCAACAATTATTCTGAGTGTCAAAAGAAAGGCCTAGCACAATCCCAATTTTGCACATATATTCATCATATGCATACAAGAACTTGCTTGGACTGCATTATGTCATTGTCAACTCCTTTCTCTTATGGCAATAAAAAACAATTGGGATGGCAAACTCATAATAAAATTGTGGTGCAAAACACCATTGCAAGTAAAGGGTGGTAACGTCGAGTTCATTCACAATATGTTGGACTACACTACACTAGAATCAACACTTGATTGGGTTATGTCATAATCCAAAAAATACATTGCATAATAGCCTCCATCCACCGCCAATTCTATAGAGAATCTGTCTAATCAAATTCGTTTGACTCATATCATGACCATAATTGAAACCCCAACGAACTTGAGAAGACAAAATCTGATCAAACAGGGCCTAAGATACTATTGCAGGGCTAGTAGAGTTGCTCCTTCTCACCAAACCATGAAAAATGCTATTTAGATCGCACATAGGATGAAATGGAGAGATTTACCTAGATTTTAGTTTGAAAAAGAAAAACTACCATATTGAATGGAAAACTTTTAACAAAAAGTTCTTCTTGAAAGTCTAAAAGAATTTTTTTTACTAAAAAGCTCAAAAACAAGAAACATGGTACACAAGAATTTTATCAAGAAGATAAGAATAAGCCGAAAGACAACCAAAATTAGAATTCCAAGAGTGGAACTAAATCAACAAAAAGGCAGAGGGAAAAGTCAAAACATGAGACCACATAACATCACAAGCACCTCCAACCAGATTGTGATACTAGAAATTTATGGAAAAGTTGAAGGAAAGAATATTACCCCCTTTATAATAACATTGAAAAGAATTAGATTAAATGAACAAATATATCTAGGTCTTTGTAACAGCACCTATTATAGTGAGGTAAACATTTTTCTAGATTTTACTGCACTTTTGGGTACAGAAGGTTGGGTCATTAAGAACCTTGTTTGAAAAAATAAGTACAATCAAATTGAGGCATTGAGGTTGATGAGTAAAATTATATACTAATTGAAAAATAACTAGTATGTCCAAAAAAAGGCTTGAATACAGTATCATAATAGTGGCAAAACGCATAATAATGTAACCACAGAAGGCCATGTCAAAGTTGAAGATGTAAGGAGAGTAAAAAACAGAAATTACATATATCTGCACGCTGAAAAGAGGCCAACACAAGTATAGTCTAACAGACGAAGCACTATTGGTTTAAGCTAAACGGAGAAAAGTAATTGCATTGCTAAAACTACAAATGAGGTTAAGGCGTTGTGCCTTGTGACCAATTTACAGTATAATACAGGACTAATAAACAATGAGGTTTAAGATTCCTAGATAACAAAACAACAAAATGGACCAAGGTAGCTAGCATCCATGTAATTTTGTTAAAATGATTAGCAACAGAAAAACTAAATAACCAAGTGAATGCCTAAGCAATAGTTTGAACAGCTATGATGGTGTTTGATTTCACAGTAGTTGATTTGGTGTTCCATCAGATTCTATAAATTTTATTGTGGCATGCACTGTTACTGAAAACTGTAGAAACAACTGTTCAAATGCCGTTAAACATTTTTAGATGGGGCATATTCTTTTTGCACTAATAGAATTTTTAAACAGATGAACTTTAGACATTTGTTTGAATGGATCTGGTCCATTAAAACAACCAATTTTTAGTAAAAAAAAAAAAAGGTAGGTTTTAGCCATTTCTTTCTAAAAAAATGGTCATTTTTTGGTATTAAGATATTGACATGTTGCCATTGACATAATTTGATTATCTAGGTATTTGGGTTTTTACTAATGCTTGTTATTAAATTTACGTTTTTGAATTAAATTACTTGTGGTTGAACAGTACTTGCATGCTCGTGGTTGAATAATAATTACATGTATTCAAGTTATGTGTTTTAAATTAAATTTGGAAGAAATGACTATTTAGTCCCTTCTTCTACATCTTTAATTTAGAGTTCAGCTATTATTATTTTTTACCTCTGCTTCCGAAAGTTATGTTTGAATGATAATTTTATTTTTTATATATTGAGTAAATTGATGAATGTTGTCTAATGCATGCATGTCATTCATTTATTTTTACTAGCTTCAATCATTTTTTCATTAAACGCCTACTTAAACCCCCCTTTTTTCAAACATTCAGATCTTGATCCATGTAGAGCCTGTTTTCCCTTTTTTAAAACATCAATGGCATAAAAACCCTAAACTATGCAACAGATATGCAGATCTTGAATTTTGATGCCTGTCCATGATTAGATTAACTAAATGAATCACTCTTGCACACAGGAAAAAAGGGCCTTCTCTGTATCAACAAGTCTAGGTTCAGTCCAAGGGGCGATTAGAAGATAAACATAAATTCCATTTGTGAAATGGACAATTTGACAAGATACGCAGACTTGGCTGTACTATACAGTTTACTATAATTTAATTATCTGATGCAATATCAATTCTGTAAGAACAAGCCAATAGAATTTTTACCAGAACTCCACTACTTGCTAGTAACACTGGATATTAAAAAATCCATGAGTAAGACATGGTCATAAAAATATATGATCCGTAGTAACAGATAAATGACTAAAAGATTTTCAGCCATTATGCTTGGCCAAAGAAAAATCCACAGTCGAAGTCCTAATGACCAACCTAACGCTTGCAAATGAGTTTTATTATTTGTTCCGTTACCTAATTCATCCAATAAATAACGATGATTTTGCATTAGGCCACATTTTCCTCTCAGAGAAAAATTTTCCAAACAAATTCTATTGAAAACAAGTGTGAAAAGCTACTCTGCAAACTTTGAGTTCTTATAAAGACTAAGGAAAAATTCATGGAATAAAAAAACCAACAAAAAAAACCAAACGAAACAACAACCAACTAAAAACAATAAGTACTATGATATATAAAATGATCGCATTCCCTCAAATAACTTACAGTGTTATCTTCCTCCGTCTGCATCCTGCAGAACAGAACGAAACAAGAACCAAATCAGTTCAGTAAAACTAAAAATTCACAAAATCTCAATTCTGTCAAGATATAATCAGGCTTTTTTTCTTGATCCCAGTGCACTAATGAAGTCCAGCACCACATATATTCAGACGTGTTACAAACAAAAACTCAGAAACTGCGTCAAATACATAAACATACAACTAAAAGAAAATCCACAAAGGAAAATTCACCCCATAGTTTCAAAACCCCAACCAATTCAAGCATCTCAACCAGTAGTAAAAAACCAGAAAAGAAATCCCAATCTATAGACGTCAAGAATCCAAAAAAAAACCGAACCGCCAGATAAACCCTAACCCTCAGGGGTTTTGAGAGGTCGAATCGAAGGTAAGCACCAACCGAAAGAAACAACGTGGAGAAAAGAGGCAAGGAAAGGGAGGAAGGAGAGAGAGAGAGAGAGCAAAGGAACCTGGGTGCTAGGGTTAGGGTTTGGGAGATACAGAGGTTAAACGAGACCCCTTCTTCGTCTTCTTCCCTTCACTCCAATCGGCGTCCGACAAAAATAAGATACTGTTCCTTTTTGGGTTTTTTGGTCAATACCCTTTTCGCCGAGAGATTCTTGTAGGTGGCTATTGCGACTTTTTAGTACAGGCATTCTTTCTTTTTTTTAAATAAAGTTTTAAATTTTAAAACTTTTAAATCAAAGGTTAATAGTTATTTCATTTAAATGAAAATTTTACTATGCATTCATAAATATCTTATAAATACATCTATATAGTTATTTTTTCCCTTCATATATTTATTTTAAAAAAATAAGGTGTCGACAAATATGTTAGGTAGCACGAACATAAACTTCTTTATACTAAAAATTACTAGTATATACTTAATAACTCGAAAATATTATCTATATACACTTGTTGTTAGTTGTCGTCTAAATTTGTCAAGTCCCTATACCTAATCCATAGTTAATTCATGGAAAAAGACTAACCTGCTCTTTAGTTTTGTTTGGTTTGTTCTATTCTTCAATTTCCCCAAAATACCACTTCAATCCATGAATGTCGTCCAAGGTGGTAACGAAGCGAAGGTGGAGTAGTAGTGCATAGGACCTAGTGGGAGGCAAGAAATTCACTATGTTAATGTCCTCCTTATGTCACAACATTAGATCAACAACCACCTTGACTAGTACTCCATCGTCCAACTCCAACCTACTTTTGAAGCCTTCGACTTCGATGTCATTCGACGCACATATCACAGCCTCACCCTCCACCCAACAAGAATGGGTGCCCAACGTTGCCTAAGCCTTCAAGTTCATCTCTGAAGGTTGGGCCTTCCTTTTTGATTGCACCAAGAGGAGAGACTATGATAACAAGATCAAGATTGCAGCCCACCTTAGATCTAATGGCCTTGAGAAGTCCACAACTTAGCCACAACCTTCACCTCTATCATTAGCTTCTTTCTGGACCAAGTGCTCTGGATGTTTCCAGGCTTATGAGTATAGGAAGGAGTACCAAAATCATATGATAGTGTGCTAGAACTATCGGAGGCTATTCTAGGTGACATCATTAGTGGTGCTAGGGATTGATACGTATTACTGCTCTTGGGTGGTGTTTTCTGCTGGGATTCTCTGGTGCATCGGTTTTGCTAATATGTATTACTTCACATCCTCAGTTGTGGTGAGGATGATTGGGAGGAAGGTGTTTGCGTTGAAGCCCAAGAGGCCAAATCCTTAGGGATGGTAAAGTAATTTTAGAGGAAAATAACATTAAATCTTGATGTCGTTTGCGATTAGACTAATCGAGTATATATAGGTAATATTTTTGAGTTATTAAGTGTACACAAGTAATTTGCAGTGTGAGAAGGGTATTGACGACAATATTACTTTTAATGAGGGTATTGAGACAAAAGGCCCTCTCTTTGTTGTAATGTTAAATGCAGTGATGAAATTGCAAAAGTTCCCCTATCATGATTGTATTTATAGAGACGAAATTAATGATTAGAATTGGAATTCGATTCGCCTAGCCAACAAGGGACGACATGTGTTATCTTGTGCAACAATACTACTATCTACTAAGCAAGTGGCTTTTCTAGTCGGACAGCTACTTGACAACACTTAAAAAAAAGTGACACTTTTGTGTAACATGCTATGCTCTCAATGCCCTTACGAGGTGGTAATTAGTTGCACACTAAGCTTGGCTTGCACATAATTAGGAAGAGTGGCCACAATTGAGTGGTATCACCTATCCTACCCTACCATTTATAGGCAGTTAGAAGAGGCATGCCCAACACTTAGAGAGAATCTATTAAGTCGACTTCCCCATTTCCTTGTTTTTTGATCTAATATTGATCGTAAGCAAGCAATCGACCTCCGCTAGTGATCCTTGCTTTGGAGAAAGGAAAGTGGGCCAATCTATTGCATTCACTTGGTGTGCACTGCCCTACTCCCTACCCTGCCCTACTCCCTGCCCTACTCCCTGCCCTCGCATTCCCCCTCTAGGTGGGCTACCAAACACGTATCCTGCTATTGTAAAAGCAGGTAGAGTGCTCTTCTTCCTTACTATTCTTCTTGCTGCATAGGGGGAGAGCTAATTAATGTTGTCAATGGAGTTAGAAGATGTAGAGGACACATAAAAACACATGGTTAAAAATACTAAAGGTGCATTTGGTTTAAAGTGTTTATTGGACATATAAATCAAACAAACATTTCTTTACATTCATAAAAGTTTCAAACAATATGGCTTAACAAAAAGTCAGTTTTTTCCAATAAACCACATAGGAAAAAGTATTTCCAAGTGCAACCTAAGAAGAGGTTGTGATTCCCAATTAAGAGAGAATTTATTGAAGAATTCTTGGCCTAAAGCTCAAATGAGCGCTCAAGATTGGACTAGGTTAGGCTGGATCAGGGCAATTCTTTGTATTTACTTTACAGCTTACATATCTCTCCACTTCTTTCCTATTTTACTTGATTGATATATTGTGGGTTCGTTTGGCAAGACTTCTAGACAACTTTTAGGCATGTAACTTTTCTCATAAGCTAAAATGATCTAAAAGCTCTACTAAATAGTCTCAAGCAGCACTAAACTTCATAGAATCACATAACTTTTGGAACTGTGTTTCTTTTATATTTCCAGAAGTTGAAGATTGGTAGTTTCTAGTCAGAAGCTGGTTTTTGTTTTTTTCCTCATGTACCCTTCTACAATTTATATTATTACTTAAAAAACCCCTCCATATTTATACGATCACCAGCATTTGCATCAAAGATGCGTTGCCTGTGGTGTAGTTCACTGTGTTCTCACTTCCCAAGTACATATCGTAGCACATCCTTATGATCTAGAGTAGGTAATTTCCATGGATCTAGAGCAATGTCAACATGATGACGGACAAAAACGTCTTCAACACTAGCAACTTCATCACATTGTCGTCGACACTACTAGAAATTCTAAATTTTTCGAGGACAACTAACGAGGATATTATGAGGATTTCTCCTTGCAATAAGTTAGTGAGCTCCTTGCAAATTTGAGACTGAATTTTTCACCGATGGGCAATTTTCCCCCTTTCCTTCTTGTCTCTCTTTCTTAATCTCTTCATGATTTTGCCCTCTCCCTCCTCCTTCTGCAACCCTCTCCTTTACCCTTGCCCTCCTTCCACCACCCTCTGCTTCCCTCTCCTCCTCCTTTTGCGACCCTCTCCTCTACCCTCCTCCTCCTCGTCCTCCTTTTGCCACCCATTCCTTCTACCACCGCCCCTGCTACCTGAGTTGTAGCTTATGGTGAGTAGTCTCTCTCTCTCTTTGTATTTAACTCCCCACTCCCTTCTTCTTCTTCTCCATAGATTCAAGGAGAAAACTGATCGAGTCATTGCTCTCCACCACTCCTGCTCCACCACCACACCAATCACCACCTCTATAATATCTGGGCCCAGAATAGGAAGATTACGTGTAGGACGCGCGGTGGGGACGCGCATTTGACATACGCGAATCTCCAAGGAGATTTCCAAAATGATGTAAGCTTGTATCCATGCATTTGTATTAAAAGTAAATGAGATATGGGTTTTAATGCTTGATTGTGCACTCTTCTCTTTAGTGTTTATCCCTAGACCTTGTATGCCTATGTATGTTAGTATCCTATACCGTATGCATATACGTATGCTTCAACAGCAATCGCATAGTAGTTTGCCGCTTTCTACTGTGCAACCATGCCCTGTCATCGTTGCCTTCCTCCCATACCCTGCGAACGACGCCACTTGAATCTCGCCATGCCTCACCAGCGATTACGGCCGATTGAAAAACAACGACGGGCTAGCTAGAATAAAGGGGAAGAGAAGAGCTGGTGCTAGGGAGGAAAAAGGGGAGAGGGAAATCCAGAGATGAGGAGAGGGGGAGAGGTGATTACCAGAGGAGAGGAGATCACCGGGAAATGCTGAGGTGCTTGCCGGAGACAAGAAGAAATGTTGGCGACTCATCACAGGGTACGCAACCCAACCTTTCTCCTCTCCGTTTCTATCGATTCACATGCTTAGTTAATGTTGCAAATTAGTTAAAAACCCTGAATGTAGGTAGTCTAGCATGAGATTATGAGTTTACAGAGATTTCATGAATTTACGAGAATTTAACAAGAATATTTCAGTGGTTTTCTCGACAACATGCTACAGTAATGTTCCATGACACTTTATGATATATGATTTAATATCTTGATAACCACATATCAAATTAAGATTAAACTTGTCTCAAAATGTATTAGACTCAAAATCCTTCAAGATGAGTATTTATGTGTATTTTTGCAGTGGTCGGAGATGGATCCGCCTGGAGCTCCCAAGTGAGGCGATTTTTCCTGCGACTTGATTTGGGTTTACTGTAATTGCATGGACCGCGTGTCGAATGTGTGGACAGACGCACGGATGGGATGTACGGGTTTCACGGGCATATTTTCCATAAAGGATAAAACACTTGATGAAGATTGTAATTAGTGGAAAATATGGTTTTAACCCCTGAGCAATTATTTTGAAATAAAAGATGTTCACAAAAGATGTTTTAGAAAGAAATGCAAAGGTTTAAAGAGAATGATTCTTCTTTAAAAGAGATTTAATCAGAATTATTTTTAGAAGAGAATATTGGTTTTTCATAAAAGCATTCCCTGTGATAAGAAAAGTGATTTCAAGAAGAGTTTTAGAAAGAGACTTTAGAAAAGAATTTCAGAAAAGATGCATGTTTTCTCATAAAAGAATTTCTAACCAGAAGCATATTTTAGAAAAGAAGATTTCGGAGTTTTGAGTTGGCCCTGGGTGAAAGAAACTAGGAGCCAAAAGAGCTAATGCTTGATGGGCAATGTACTCAGTTAGGCAGGTGGTGTTAGGTAGGCTAGGTGAGATAACTCGAGAGTTCGTGATGGGTAGGGCAAAGTCACTAATGTTTGCAACACCATGACAGATTAGCGGGACGTCATGAGGAGACGTATCCTCGTACAATGAGAATAGAAAAGAGAAAAGAAATAGTAAGGTCCGTTGATCGGGACAGTGGTATGCCCTACACAGAGACGTTCACAGTGGCAGTGTAAGGGATCGAGGTTGGTGCCTCTTTCTCCAATTGTGGCTAGGTCACCCCTGATCAAGATGACACCAGAAAAGAGATTTGTAGATTTCAGATTTAGGTTTGGTTTGAGGCTAGAGTTGAGCTTGGTTTTGGTTTCTGAGTTTTAGCCAAATTCTAGTTGTAGACACCCTAGATTTTACAGGTAGATTTGAGTGGATCTAGAAGAGAGGATGTGACATTTGAATTGCCTCAATGACGTTCATATTAACCATTGGTTGCCAATTGGTCCCTAATAAAGTGGTCAATGAGCTCAAGGGCTACATAGTTGTTTTTTATTGGGCCAAGTGGAACTTCCAAACTGTTATGTATGACGTGGATTCCAAGCGTGTATGGTTGGCAGAAATAAGTGGTGGAAAGAGCTAGCGAAATGCCCTATTTTGGTACTGAAGGGCGGAAAAGTCTCTTTTGCTGCTTAGTTACTTAATTCTCTAATGATGATGGCTAGGATTTGATCTAGCCTCTTTCCTTTCGCTTCTAGGGATCTTTATGCCCTTAATCCAGGGTTGAATCTACCAATTCAATCTCCTAGACGTCATCATCGCCGCTCACCTCCGGTCGTTACACATTTATGGCCCTGGATCGATTTTGTCGCCTATTTAAAGGCCTCTTCGTCGCGCCAGAGGGATCATCAGAGAGATCGCCCTCACTCTAGCTCAAGAACTCCAACTTTAGTCCATCCTCGGTGATCCCATCCCAACTTTCGTGCTTCCAGCGATGACTCCAGCTTCAGCCGACGTCATTCCAGCGTCGAGAAGCCTCCAGTGACCTTCGACGTTTTACAGGTAAGTCATTCATCTCTCACCATTTCCTTTCGAGCCCTGTGTTATGGCTTGGTCCGTCAAAGGTCAATTTCCGACACCTGGCCTTGCCTTTTCTCTAGCTGTCATTAAGAATTGGTGGTAACGAAGCCTCTGCCCTCTGGACATGCTCAAAGTCGGAAGTGAGGCTAGCTAGCCTCGTGTCCACTGTAGGTGCACCGCGGAGGACTCTTCTTCCTCTCCCTCTGCTATCGACGACTGAGCGGCGCGTCTCATCGGGGTTCAGCTAGTGTTGGCAATTGTGGGCTATGAAGAGGTGTTTTGGTGTCTTTTCCTACTGAGATTCCTGATTGCATTCCTCTCAGTTCATTTTGTTTGCTCCCTTACCTCGTTGGACTTTGAATGAAGCACATCAACCTCAGACAGGGACGATTGACGTCCATGCCAGCGAGGAAGGTTGGTGGAAGAATAGGATGTTTCTTCTGCCAGGTCATTTGATCAATCTTACTCTACTCCATTCATCCAAGTTTTTTGATGCTTTTTCTTCACTCCCTGAGCCTTGTTAGGTCATTGTGAAGCTCATCAGATGTCTTCCATGGTTGACCGCCTCTTGTGCTGGCAAGGTAGATCGAATGGAAGATCCCACAAGTCGTTTCACCATCTAAGCAAGCAATTGGACTTCTCTTGCATCCCTTTAGCTCCTTCGGCCGATCATTCCACCTTTCTTGCTTCATTTGGCTGAGATTTAATCAGAGTTCAACAATAGGACTGGTGACGGATCATGCGATTCCCGATGATGGTGGAAGTCGGCAAGCAGTCTTGGCAAGAAGAGCTGGCGGTTATGGATGGCAGCTTCAGCAAACGGGATTAGTTAGCGGAAATCGTTGACATGGGGCCCAAGAATCTAGGTAGTTATAACTGATTCTTGGCCTCTCGATTTGACTGTTCTTTGACTTCTTGGTTTTCCTTTAGATTCCTCAGTAATCCCTGTTCCATCCTAGGGCATATAATCTTTTAGCATGATTTACCAAAAATGCCCTTTCTCTACGATTTTATCATTTTTTCCCACATTTTCCTATTTTCATGATTTTCACGATATTGTGATTTGTGTTGGGAGTTTATTGCCCAAGGGTGTACATTAACAAGCTTGACAATGCTGACATGGACCCGAATACAGATTATTTTCTCCTTTTTGATTTTCTTGGATTTTCCTGATTTCTGCTGTTTTGAGTAACGCTTTCCAAGCATTTCAGACTCTTCATGATTTTCCCATCGCCCAAGGGCATACAATAAAGTAGCATTTTCAATGCCTACATTGTCCCTTGGATTATTTTCCTTATTAATTCTCTTTTATTCCCTACTTCTTAGGGATTTATGTCATGTTTTTGCATTCATCTTAGGCATGTGCATTAGGAGTAGACAAGCATACACACACTAGGTCATGAGCAATCAGTTAACCTTGAAAGACCGATTTTTTCGAGGGTATGGGGGTGCCTAACACCTTCCCCATACGTAACAAGAATCCTTACCCTTTCTCTAACTCGCAGTGATTTGCGCACTACATCTATTAGGTACAGAGCACACATGTGTTTCTTTGCATTAAATCGGAAACAAAGAATTGGAGTCTTAGTCATTTTTCTACTTTTGTTATCTTTGGGGTGTATATTGGGTGACTTAAATATCATTCATGCGTTTCATTGGTTGATTTTATCTTAAGTGTTGTGTTGGAGTGCAGTCAGTTTCCGATACTTGAGTTTTGAGAGCCGTTAGCCGCCCACAGGTTTGGATAGTAGTTAGTATTGAATTTATTTTAAATACTGTTTTGCTAATTTAGTAGACTCAGACTTAGATTCACTTTACCATGGCGTCCTATGACTGTGGGTTGTTACAACCTCTCCTTCCGTCATTGCCCTCTCCTTCCTCCTTCCTCTCCTTCCGCTGCCTCCGCCCTCTCCTTTATAGACTAGGTGAAAGGTATACTTGTTACAACTTCCAGCCTATCCTTCCACTGCTTTCACCATCCTTTCCTTTGCCCTCTCCTTTATGACCTCCAGACACATAATTTTATCTTCAAGATATTTCTGTCTAAACTCATTTGCATTTGATTGCTCTAAATGTCTTTTCTTAATTTCCAATTGACATATGTTGCATCTTAAAATGTCCAAGAAACAATATTAGAATCAGTTCTCCCTGTTGTCAACTGTTTTTTAGTTTGAAGCATCTTATATGCATTATCGTATGGACTTGTTTTCCAGGGCTTCCTACTCGTAGTTACCTTAGTCATAAGTTATTACTTGGCTCTCTATTATATAGCAACTTTTTTAGGTACATTTTCCATTATATTCAAAATTTGTATCCTAAGTAGTACATTTTAACTTGTTAATGAGATAGATTTAGGTAATGGTTATAGGCCAAAAACTATTAGCACTACAACCTACGACATTGTAGACACCCCGATTTTGAGGTAGTTCATTGATAAGGCCTCATTTGTTGCTTTGGATATGGCTGACCTTTGGATCAATCCCCAAGCCCGCAGCAGGCCCGCAGCCTAGTTAAGGAACCAGACCAATAGGGGAGAGCACCTAGCTAGCACATCAACCCAACACACCTAGCCAGCACATCAACCTAGCACACCAACCTAACGCACATCCCTAGCACACATAGGTGACGCACTAATCCAGCGCACCTCCCTGGCGCACAAGGCTGCAACTGCTGGCTTTCCACCTTCCTTGGTTGTTACCTCCAGCAGCGAATGTGCCGTGGAATATTCCAGGCTCTTCGTCTACGAGACCCTCCTTATACCTGTAACTCACCCCTGAGAGATCCCTATAAAAGGACCCCCATAGGCACCGTTTTCCGGGGGCAAGCGAGAGACAAAAAGAGAGACCAAATCCTGAGAGCTGAGAATCCTGAGTAGAAACCTTGCACCCAGCCATTTTCTCCCTTGAAGCCCGACCATTGCCCGAGCTTCTCCACCAATCCAGCAGCCAGCTTTCATTCCCTGGAGCACCTTCTTGCGTCCCAGAGCATTCCAAAGCAACAAAGGTTTTCTTATCTCTGTTATTGCAAAGAAGGAACATCGCGAGGTAGGCATTCTACCTCCCATTTTTAATGCCATTTCAGAACTGAATAAAACATGCTAAAACCTTGCGTATGATTTGATTTTATTCCATGTTTATGATGTTTTTCATGATATCATGATCGTACTTTCTATGCAAATAATCTCCATGCAAATCTACATTGGCATTTTTAACATGTAATCTACATATGTTGTTGTTCCATGTTGAATATTTTTACCACGCATCATATATACTCTTGCACGTAGCAGCATGCACATTTGATCAACATTTACACATGTTTTGATTCGTTTTACCCAGATCATGCTTGTTCTTAAAGTATTTCATACGTTTTCATGCATGAACCCATTCACTTGCCTTGATTTCAAATGCTCTGTTTCATGGTGATTCTTGATCTTGGCACTCACAGCACGTTTTCCAGTTTTTATCATGGCATAAGCCTTTTAGCACTTGCATAGACCCCCTTTGTATCTCTGCTGGGTGGGTTCTGGATCAGGTCATAGTCTGATCTAGAATCCCTGGGACGCACATTACTGTCGCACCAAACCCGCGCACTAATCTGGCGCACTCAATAGGCACGCCAGACAGGTCAGAGATCAGTGCACTTGCATTAGCATCATACTTTCATGGCTTTATCGCGGAGTTTTGAGCTTGTTTTCTCCTGATTGATTCTCTGGTTTGCCGAGATGCCCCAGCATGTTTTCAGCCTTCGATAAAACTATTTTCCATTTGCTTCTTGCTGCTTGTTATTCAGCTCCAGGCTGAGTTTGGTAGACTGGTTGCACCTTACTCCTTTGCGAGAATCTTGTGCATCAGTCCATGATCCAGTGGCCTAACTGGATCTTGCACCTTTCATGTAGCTGCAATAGGTTGGAACCTGTGTGAGGCTATTGGCCCTTGAGCACAAGGTCCATTTGCATTTGCATTTCATGTATTTTAGATGCATGTTTTCCTGATTTGTACTGAATGATTTCTGCTGCATGTTTTCCAGAGTGCATCCTCTGATGTTTTGCTTTATTTTCTATGTTTTACATC
>JAMKQA010026007.1:0-17961 GCA_024699735.1 Posidonia australis
ACTTAGAAAACATTACTTTAAATGTTCAGGGTAAAACATGTAATATTTTCAGTTAAAACTTTATTCGAAACATTTTAGAAAAATGATTGTAGGACCTAGATGTAATAAAAGGACCAAAAAGTAATTCCAGAAGGACCTATTTGCAAGAAAAACATAAACTCCAGATTTTATTCAAATAAAAGTTTTAAATGTTTTTTAAAAAGAAAAAGGAACGACAGTCGCCGGCGACGGAGCTCGCTGCCGATGACCGCTGGAGGGGGGCAAACAAAGCCTTCCCGTGGTCCGATCTAAGATCAGACTCCACGGGAAGCAAGGTGGAGAAAAGAGGAAGACAGCCAACGGACGGGATGGGTCATCCAACCGCTGGAACGACCTCCCCACCTACCTCGCCGTTGAGGTGCTCCGGCGACGGATCCACGGCTGCTGGAGGCGCTCAAGGCGATGGCGATGCGACCTAGGGCCTCTGGAGGGTTGAGGAAGAGTCGGGGGGGTGTTTCCTTCATCCAGGGGCTAGGTTCGTGCCTCCTTGCACGTCCTGGACTCCGCTTGTCGTCGGCGTTGCAGATTTTGACGAGCTGGGCTGAGGTGGCTCCCCAGGCTTGATGCAGCTGGCTGATGGCTCTGGAGCACTCGCGGGAGGATGTGGAATGATCTTGGGGGCTCGGAGTGGAGCGGGGAGGGCTGAGGCACACGGACAGAGCTACCCCGAGGTCTTCTTCCCCGGCGACGGCAGGTGGTTGCAACTTCAGCGATCTTCACATAGGGCTTCTAGAGGAGATGGAACGGCGCACGGAGAGGCAGAACAGCAAGGGGATGGCCAGAGGAGGAGAAGATAGGGTTCAGGGATCCATGAGGCACTCTGGATTGCCCCCCCCCCCCCACCTTTGTCGCCGGAGTGTGTCGACGATGGGGCACGGTGGAGCTCTGGATCCCTTGGAAACGCTCCGGGAAGAGAGGAAAAGGCCTAGAAATCTATATTTAGACAATTTAGAAGGTCAGAAGCATGTACATGATGGGAGATACCTCGCCGGAGCACTGGGAGCGACACTGGCTCTCTGCTCCTCTACTATGCTCTCCGCTCCTCAGCTCTCACTCTCTGCTCAGAATTCTCTTTGCTCTCCTTCTCGTGCGGTGGGAAAGTTCTGAATGCTCTTTCTTCGTGTGGAAAAATTCTGAATGCTCACTCTCTGAATTGGCTGCCACCTTATATAGGCCACCAGAACCCAACAAAAAAAACATGTAACAGAATGCTCTCCCCCCACTCGCAACAGACTGGCCCACTCCTCTAACAATCCAGACGCTCCTCCTAACAGACTAACAAACATCTCTAACGGTTGTCCCCTCTTGTTCCCTTGGCTGCCGACAGAACGAACGGCGATCCAAGCTCCGGCGATGGCTGATCTAATGGTTGAGCTGCTCTGGCTTGCTGGATCAGTGGTGAGAGGGTGAGCTTAATAAGGAGGATTTGAGGCTGAATTCATGAAGTCTGGTGAAGAGAAAATGGATTCAGTGGGATGTAGTGTGACTTTGGCAAATTTTGATTAAATGAAAGGAAGAAATGGTTTAATATACATGAATAAAATGTTGGTTTCATTTGGACTGAAATGTTGGCTGATGTTATGGGCATTGGGCCAAGGTGGACTCATTTGGGCTCAATGGGCCTAAGTGGGTTTCATGGGCCTCCATGGGCCTATATGAGCCTTGTGGGCCCACATGGGCCCAAATGGGTTTAGGTGGGTTTAATGGACCTATGTGGACCTTGTGGGCCCACATGGGCCCAATTTGGGCTGAATGGGTCCAAATGGCCTAAATGGGCTTCCATGAAGTCAAATAGGCCTAAGATAGTCTTGTGGGCCCAAATGGTCTCAACTAGGGTTTAATGGGCCTATGTGGGCCTTTATGGGCTCAATTGGGTCTCCATGAATTAAATGGCCTTGGGGGTTTGAGCTCAGCCACCACATCTCCATTCTACAAAATCAGAAAATTGGGGTGTCTACAAGTACAGTACGGTTCGATGATACTATTTACACTGCTAGAATGATTACTCTGAAGTTATATGCAAAACATAGAAAGGATCTTGCTAATTCTGCAGGAACATGACAATGGTCGGAAGTTGTGATTATAACCCCCCAATACTCCGCCATGAATCATCGTGTTTTGAAATTCATCTCTCTAGGATTAATCAAAGAGCCTGTTCCAATCACAGAGGGATAAGGTTGCTGGTGTCCTCATTCATGGACTCGAGCAATAGAGCGGTCAACGTGTCCTAGATGAAAATACTATCCCAAAGAGAGTCAACCAATAGGGAGCTGACATGCCCCTGATTGACAAGGGAGGGTGTCACCACAAAGGCAGCTGACATGCCCCTAGTGTACGGTATCCCTTACTAGATCTTTAGCAAAAGAGTAGCTGACATCCCCTTGATTGACGGAGGAGGTTTTCACCATAAAGGCAGCTGGCATGCCCCTGGTGTACAGTATCCTCTTCTAGATCTTTAGCCAAATAACAGCTGTCATTCCCTTGATTGACGGAGGAGGTTGTCACCATAAAGGTAGCTGGCATGTCCCTAGTGTAGAATATCCTCTGCTAGTTTTTTAGCCAAAGAGCAGCTGACATGCCCTTGGCTTAAGACCTAGCACAACCTTACAAAGTAAATGAATGATAATGAATGCAGGAATGGTCTTGTCATGTTATATCACCCATAGGATTTGGAATGCTAATGATACCTGCCATGAGAGGAGAAGACCTCGATTCACAAGACACTACCCGAACATCTAGGCTGTTGGTGGCTCTCTAGAATGGATGATTTAGTAGGTTAGGCTCTGTGTCAAACTCTTGGGGACTTAACCTACTTTTTTGACTTTTGTCTCATTTCTTTTCTCCCTCTTAGGCTTGTAGACTCGCTCTAACCCTTCTTTGGGGGTAATGGGCATCCAGATTCAGAGGGAACTGGTGGAATTGTATATGAGGGGTGGCTAGTCCCTTTGGTCATTTGTATTTTTTGGATACTTGCTTCAACTCCTCCCCAAGGCAAGTGATAGGGGTAGAGTTAGGCTACTTGCCTCTCTCTCTTAGGGCTAGCTTCTGTCTTCGATTTCTGTCTCCCTTTTTTCTTTTGTGCCCTTGTAGATATGTTTATTTTTCTATTTTCGCTCACACTCATGCTCTCTCCTAACATTTTATCTCCCTCTGGAGGTGTAAGTCCTTAGGGAGTTTGGACATTTCACCTAACCATAGTTGGGTGGTGGCTCCCTTGCTCGCTAGAAGGTTTAGGTAGTATCAACTGAAGAGGTGTAGCCCCTTCTCAAATAGGCTAGCTATTCCAATTTTCATCATCGGGCATGATGTTGATGCACTTATGCATGGATGCATGTATTTTTTCATGTGCTTTTGATGCAATGCAAGCATAACAAGTGCAAAAAAGGAAAAAACATGAGTTCAAGATAAAGCAAAAATGTGTGGATAGAAAGAATAAAGTATGTGCAAATGCATCTAGAAAACTTTGCAAGGCAAGGATGCGGCTCTCCATCATTGGTGGTATTTCTTTAGGTAACACAAATTGACCGGCTCTGACTGCTCAATGTGGTCCATGTCTTAAAGGATTACCGCTCCCCAGAGAATACTTGTTTGATGATATAAGGGCTACGCCAATTAGGTCTAAATTTACCATGAGTGTCAAGGAAATGGATGGCCCATAAGACCAAGTCTCCGGGCACAAAGCTCTAGGGACGGACCTTTTTTTGGTAGGATTTTGCCATCATCCTTTGATAACACTGGGCATGGTGCAAGGCCTGTAGTCGATGTTCATCGATCAAATTCAACTACACAAAGTGATCGCCCAACCACTCGGCCTATTCTAGTTCTGCTTCTTTCAAGATCCCTAGAGAAGGGATTTCCACCTCGACCAGTAGCATGGCCTCCATGCCATAGACTAAAGAGAAAGGTGTGGCGCTAGTGGATGTCTGGATAGAAGTTCGATATGCCCACAATGCATAGGGAAGGTTTTCATACTAATCCTTTTGAGTCTCTGCCATCTTCTTTAGTATCTTGGTAATGTTCTTGTTGGCTGACTCAACCACTCTATTCATCTTGGAGTGGAAAGGTGAAGAACGGTGATGCTTAATGTGGAAATTATGTAAATAATCTTCGACCCTCTTGACTATAAAGTTCTTTCCATTATCTGATATTCTTGCATGTGGGGCCTCATATCGGTATATGATGTTATTCTTCAAGAACTTCTCTGTTACTACAGCAGTGACAGTCTTGTATGATGCTACTTCGACTCACTTTATGAAGTAATCGATGGCCACTAGAATGAAACGATGCCCATTAGATGCTGTCGGATGAATGGCACCGACAACATCAATTCCCCAGGTGGAGAAAGGCCATGGCGACGACATACTATGAAGTTTTTGCGAGGGAGCATGGATTAGATTTCCATGAATCTGGTAGGCATGACCTTCGCACAAACTGACAGCAATCTACCTCCATGGTCGACCAATAATAGCCTTGCAACATGATCTTCTTGGTTAACAGAACCCCATTCATGTGCGGCCCGCATTTCCCAGCATGGACTTGTAACATGACGATATCAACCTCCTTCTTATCCAAGCATCTCAATAGCATTTGGTTATAGGATCTCCTATACAAATAGCTAGTCTCGAGTACATAGCTGGATGCCAAGCACTTCAATGTCCTTGCCTCTGTTGCTGACACCTGAGGAGGGAGGTTTCCAATTTCTAGAAGAACCTTAATGTCATGATACCACAAGAGCTCTTCCTATGGGACTGCTTCCTCTATGCTCATGCAATGTGTTGGTTGATCCATGCATGTAACTAACACATCCATTGCACGGTCTTCTAGTATCGAGAGCCAAGACGCTAAGGTTGCCAAGGCATCTGCGTTGGCATTCTTGGCCCTATTCATAAAGGAAAAATGACCCTCTTGGAATTCTGCCACGAGCTTCATAAGACGGGCATAGTATTGGATGAGCTTTTGATCCTTGGTCTTCCAGTCACCGTTGACCTGTGCGATAACCAGCATGGCATTGCCATGCACAAGTAACTTGCGAACACCATGCTCCAAGGCCATCTGAAGTCCCAAAATGCACACCTCATATTCAGCTTCATTATTTGTACATTTGAAATTTAATTTCCTCACGTAGGGTGTCTTCTGGCCTTGGAGGGATACCAGTATGGCGCCAATGCCCATTCTTCTTTTGTTAACTGCGCCATCAATGTATAAGTGCCATTGATCCTTCTCCTCGGCCATCTCTGATTCATCATCATTATCCTCGGTGAACAGCACATCCTAGTCTAGAAATTGAGTCCACAAGAGTTGGTACTCTAGTATAGGTAGCTCGGCTAGATGGTCTGCCACTACTTGTCCCTTTATGAATTTTTGTGTGACAAAGGTGATGTCATATTGGGACAACAACACCTGCCACTTGACACACTGTCCTACAAGTGCCAGCTTCTGGAGCAAATACTTCATAGGGTCATGGCGACAAAGGAGAAGGACTGGGTATGCCATTATAAAATACCTTAGGCGTTGAGCTGCCCAGACTAGAGATAAGCAGACCTTCTCTATGGTAGTGTATCTGGCCTCGCAATCAATAAACTTCTTACTCAGATAATATATCACCCTCTCTTTGCGATCAGATTCATCATGCTGGCCCAATACTGCTCACATGGAATGTTGGGTTATGGATAAATAAAGGAATAGGGGCCACCCTGGCTCAGGTGGGACCAAAACTAGAGGTCTAACTAACAACCGCTTAATCTTGTCAAAGGCTGCCTGACATTCCTCCTTCCAGCCGATCTGTGCATTCTTCCTCAGGAGCTTGAAGATCGGCTCGCAGATTGGTGTGAGCTAAGCTATAAACTGGCTAATATATTACAGGCGACCCAGTAGTCCTCTGACTTCTTTCTCCGTAGTAGGGGGAGGCATGTCAATTATGGCCCGGGCCTTAGCTAGATCGACCTCAATTCCCCTCTGGCTGATGATGTGGCCATGAAGCTTGCCAGATGAAACCCCAAAGGCACATTTACTTGGGTTAAGGCAGAGCTTGTACTTTTGCAGATGATCAAACAGCTTCCTCAAGTAGGTTAGATGATCCTTGGGCTCTTTTGACTTAGCTATCATATCATCAACATAAACTTTGACCTCTTGGTGCATGAGGTAGTGGAATAGCACTATCATAGCTCTCTGATATGTAGCCCATGCATTCTCGAGCCCAAATGGCATCACCTTGTAGCAGAAGACTCCCCACGAGGTGATGAACGATGTCTTCTCCATTTCTTCTTCTGCCATCCTGATCTGATTATAGCCTGAGAATCCATCCATAAATGATAGCATTTTATGGCTGACTGTGTTGTCTACAAGGATATCAATGTGAGGTAGCGGGAAGTCATCCTTAGGACTCGCCTGGTTGAGATCTCTATATTCAATGCACATGCGAACCTGCCCATCTTTCTTTGGGACTGGGACAACGTTTGCAAAGCCATTCTGGGTACAAGACGACTTTGAAGAAGTCCACCTTATATTGTTTCATGATTTCCTCCTTAAGTTTGAGCAACCACTGGGGTCGCCATCTTCTGAGCTTTTGCTTAACGGGTTTGACATCTGGCATCATTGGTAGATTGTGTACTGCTACCTCTATATCCAGACCAACCATGTCGCTATAAGCCTAGGCGAAGACATCTATGTATTTCTTAAGGAAAGCAATGAATTTTGCCCTCAACTGCAGGGTGAGCTTAGCACTGATGCGTAATTCTTTGACATCGTCAGTGGTCTAGATGCTCACCAGCTCGGTCTCCTCCTCCACATGGAGATTCGGGCCTTCTGGGTCATTATCATGGTGCTAGAACTCTATTGGCGCGTCGACATCCCCATGTGCACCATTGTCATCCTCCTCCTCGTAAGCTACGAGCTCGAACAACACCTCCTTCCGAAAGGTAAGATCCACTGTATCGATGGTGCAAATCTACTCTGATGTTTGGCCCTTTTGCTACCGAAGGAGAGTTACACTAACTCTCGTACTCTTGTACTGGCGGCAAGCAACCTCTGTGTCACCCTATTCGGTATCCTCTCTCGAGTCAAGTGCTTCTTGAGTCTCTGATGCTGTTTCTTCACATATTGCTGGTTTTTTTTTGTTTTGCTAAATTTTTTTTGTTTTCTGGATTTTCTGATTTGTTGGGATTTTCTTTGCCATTTACAAGTGGTACTGCTGATTAGCGGCTGTCCTATTGCTGATTGATTAGAGTGACACCTCCTACGAGCTTAAGGTCTTTTTTTTTGACCCCCACCTTTACGTAAGGTAGGGCTTAAGCTGCTGGTACCAACTAGACCCACCTCTCGGCTGCTGAGTGATTAACTCGTCTGGTCAAAAGTAAACTATCTCTTATTCTTCCTTCACAACCATGATGGTGGAATGGTCTTGCGTTTCCTGCAACGAGAGAGAGGCTACTTCAATCATCGCTACTTTGCCTTTCTGGCGCCTCACTTCCTCTATGGTATCTTCTGCCATGACGGCGAGCTGCTCTTGAAACAGAACTTTCATGCTTTGGAGCACCTCGTCCATCTATGCCTCTACAACTGCTCCCTCGTCCTCATTGGATGTGAGATCCACATAATACGCAGCCTCTGAACCATCACTAGTGTATGTCAATGGTACTGCGCAGGGGTCGACGCTCCACGCCAACAATTGGATCTAGGCGGGCATTATCTGAGTCGGAGTGTGCTGGAAAAGAGGATCTACCACATGATGTCCAACGGAGGCTTCATGGCTTGCCTCTAGGATCACTGTTGTGACTAAGGTCATGGTGGGGACTGATGCAGAAGCTGGATCTACTGCTGTCGATAAAGTGACTGCAGATGTGGTTATTGCCGAAACTAGAACTGTCATATCTGGCATCGTGACTGCGGTGGGAACTATAGTGGTTGGAATGGAAACTAGTATGATTGGAACTAAAACTACGGTGGTTGGAATTGTAATTGCGGCGGGAACTGAAACTACGGCTGAAACTGAAACTGCGATGGCTGGAACTGTAACTGCAGTGGCTGGAATTGAAATTGCGGTGGCATCTTCGTTAGAAAAGTAATCCTCGATGCCTACACATTCAACTGTGCTTAACGACATGTGTCTTTGTAGCACCACAGAGTCTAGACTCTACCCTAGAATAAGAATGCCTGCACTAACAAAGTTAGTACAAGTGGGAGAATGGTTCGACTTTGATCTCCTCAAGTGTTGAGAACATTCTTCTTGACACAGTTGTTCGTAACCAAGTCCTTCTCGATCTCTTCGCTCCTCAGTGGCAACAAGCTCCGCGATCCCCTGACCGTACTTCCCGAGAGGTGTCCCCTTCTCATATCCTCAGTGACGACATAAATTCTCAACCACCTTGGGGGGGTTGCTACGGACAGGTGGGTAGTTGCCACGTTCAAATTCGGGAATGAAATTAACCAGCTCAAACCGATTAACCCGGAATAGAAGATCCGAAGGCTTGGAGTCAAAGCAGACAGTCTGGTGGGACAGGATTGACACAGCATCTATCTTCTCCTTCTCAAAGTTTTCAGCCATGACGATGATGATGTTATCGCCCCAGCTGAACTTGATCGTGTGATGGAGAGTCGACGGGATGACTTGATGCTTGTGGAGCCAAGGGCGCCCAAGCAGGAGATTAAACGAAGGTTCAAGATCCACGACGTAGAATTCTACGTCAAACTCAACTAGGCCAATGATGAGGAGGATTACCAACAAGCCCAACACATCGTGGTGTGTGTTATCAAACGACGTCATTCCCTATACTGTTGGCACAATATCCTCAGCTTTGAATCCAAGCTTGCTTGCTGTATGCAAGGGGAAGACATTTACGCCTGCGCCGTTATCGACCAGAGTAAGGGGAATGCGGAAGTTCTTAAACTACACTGTTACGAACAATGGTTGGTTGTGATTGATCCCGACCGAAGGTAATTCTTGGGAAGTGAAGGAGATGACCTAGGGTGTGACAATCATAGTTACTGTTGTTTCTAGGGCTGCAGGTTCTATGGCGGGGGCTACATGGGTGGCCAGGAAAACCCGAAGGAAGGCCTCTCGGTGCTTGACCGAAGTGTGGATCAAGTCCCAAATGGAAATATCAGCCTTGACCTTCTTAAATTGAGTAGTGGTGTCGGCTACAGGCTTGACTATGGTGGAAGAGGACTTTGTTAAGGCTTCCTTAGTGGTGGGCTTCACTGGCTAGCTTTCTAGTTGTGGTGGTGCTACAATAGGTCGGGTTTGCTTAGGCTTAGGAGGTGGGTCCCTATATACCTGCCCGGAACGCGTGACCTCGACACACATCTCTGCGGCATAGTCATAAGGCATGCGATGGGTATTTTGGATCAAATTAACAACCACGGGTGCCCTAGTGACTAACTCTAGCCGAACAAGGGGTAGGCTTCCAGCTTGTAAAACTGGTAGGGATTCAGGTCGGGGAGACTACATGGTGAGATGAACTAGCAGGGTGACAAGTGCTATAGATAGAGGGGATTGTGCTAATAGGGTCACTGATGTGGTTGGTAGGGGTGAGTGTGCTAGCAGGAGTGTCGGAGCACCAGGTGAAGGTGGGTATGCCAACAGGATTGCTGGATATTCTGGTCTGGCGGTGAGTTGGATCATATTCACCATGGAGCTTGAACCCTCTAGAAAAGAGTGATACAAAGACTGTGGGAACAGAGTAGACGAATCATGAATCAAATCCAAAGGGTCTAGTATGGAAACATTAGACCAAGTGAGAAAGAGAACATGGATCCGAGAGGTCCCTGGCGCATCTAGACGGCCGTGCTCGGGGAGAGGCTGGCTAACAATGCTAGGGGATTAGGGATAGATGCAGATGCTTGTGTTCGTGTTGGTGCTGACTCCATCTGCTAGGTGTGAATGACAATGACCTTATGGTCAATCAAGTCCTAAATAGAGTGCTAGAGTGCGAATCAACTATCCGTTGCATGTCCACTGTATGATTGAAGTTGCAGAATAGGCCTGCTTTGTACCACCCTGGCAGTGGATGCGGCGGGGGTTGGACCTTCGAAACTTCAAGAGCGACTGTACCTTCGGGAGGACGACGAGCAAGCGCTCGACTAGAGGCGTGAAGTAGGACTCTGGGCGGCACGGTCATGCTTGACCTTGGTACGGTCCTAGCCTTGTCGATGTGACGGGATACACTGGCTCGACAATAGTGGTGATGTGAGAGGTGTGTGGTGCTCTACGCGTGGGTGCATAAACAAACTACTGCTGAGCTGGCCATCCTGTGTCAACAGGCACTGTAGGAGATCCAACGTATACAACAACGTTCCGAGGGGGTCCCTCCTCTTATTAGCGTTACCATTCGCACCATTGTTAGTGCTGCTACCACTTGTACTCAGACAAAAGTGGGGGACGTGGCTTGTTTGGCGAATGCAGTGAGTGCGGGGAAGCTGCCACTACCCAAGGAACTTTCTATGCGAGCGCCATCACGAATCAGTGATGCAAAAGTGGTAATAGGTTTTATGCTAAGTAGGGCCCCGGTGGCTGGCTGCACTCCATGGATAACCATCTCAATGGATTCCATATTAGAGGGTTTATCTCGAACTTGTGAAGCAAGAGCGCGTCAGTGCCCAACATACTCTCCAAATGATTCATGGGGCTTATGCTTGGTGGCGATGAAGTCCTCATGCTTAGGGACCAAGTCAAAATTGAAAGAGTACTGTTCCAGCAATGCCTGGCTGAGGTCGTTCCAAGTCTTTATCAAGGCCATATTTAAAGAGATGAACCATTTCAGTGTAGGACCGATCAGACTCTTTTGGAAAAAACGGATCAATAACCTCTTGTCAGCCTAAAGCTGTGCAAGATCTTTACAGTACGCCCTTAGATGCGAGATAGGGCAGCCTTTACCATTGTATTTCTTGAAATCCAGTACTTGGAAGCTCGGTGGGAGAGTAGCCTCTGGAAAATAGCAAAGGTCTCAAAATTGGTAAGACTGGCAGTCTCCTCCCTGCATTTGTCGAAGCACTTTCTCAAGATCGACTACCATGGCGTGGAGGGCATCTGAACCAGCTGATGAGGGTGATGCAACTAGGAAGGGTCTTGCGTACGCCACATGGGTCTCACCAAGGTGCTCCTATGGATCCACCATCGCGTCTGCTGGTGTCTATGCACAATGGTTGGCGTACCCACGTGTTGGTGCAAAGTGTTGTGGGGTGTATGCAGAAACTTGGTTCTGATGCAAGAAGGGAGGGAGAGATGCATGATGTGCTAAGTGAGGTGCAGTGTGAGTGGGGTACAGCTGCTGTCCTGAGACAAATCCGTGGAATGAGATGTGAGGGTGCTGTGCCCCTACCAAACCTAAAGGCTAGCCACCAGGTGCATAGGAGGGATGTTATGCGATGACTAGTGTGGAAGCTACAGGTAGAGTAGGTCCTGCTGCCACCGAAGTCAAAAGAAGCTGGGGCGATGGCCATGGAGGTGGTGTAGTGGGTGTAGCATGAAATGCAAGAGACGACAACAAAGGGACCTCTGGAACCGCCGGAGGAGCAAGAGAAGCTGGAAGGATATAGAAACCCATGCCTTGAAGCTTTTGAGTGAGCACATGAAGCTATTGGTCGTGGAGGGCACGAGACCCATTGATAGCAGTACTAGAGACCACAGTAAAAGGCGTAAAGGATCCAAGTGGTGGCTGGACTTCAGACTGTCCAGCAAAGAAAGATCCTATCAGAGATGTCGCCGCAGGTGGCTGGGTGCTAAAAGTAGCAAGTCTAGCTAGAGGATAAGACAGAGGCTGGGTCTCCAGAATGCGTGTGGTCATCACAGTGACGGCCTCGATGACCGACTCCATAGGATACGACTGTCGGGAGGAGTGACAGAGGTAGAAGAAATCAGTGTCAAAGGAGGGACTGAGGAGGCAGTCACCTCGGGAGTAGCAGAAGTCAAAGGCTCACTGAGACACTGGGCCATGGTGGAACGGGAACGAGTGAGAATCAGACTGCGGCGATAAGGCAAAGGATGGGTCCTAGGACGAGCTATCGTCGACAGCGACGAGTAACTCAGGAAAGGATGGGCGAGATTTGTCACCAGAGGGGAAACAAAAAATAGGGACGCTCGAGCTCTGGAAGAGGAACTTGCTCGCTAACTAGTAAGGAAGAAAACCAGGCATTAGGGAAACCTAGTGTAAGTTGAACAAGATACAGATGCAATGTTATTATGGTGGCATGAATGCACATGCATATGGATGCAACTATTATGCGCTCTCTCACCATTTATGTGTGTCCTAGTAAGCTGTCTACTCCAGACTCTCTCAAGGGTATGCGGGTCTTCGACTCAAGGCAAGTAGGTAAGGTCCCCGCTCTAAATCCTGGCCAAGGCGTAGGCGATGAATGGGTGGCGCATTAGTGGCCTCGTCTCCTGCAGTAGCATGGAGCTGTACCCTCTACTAGCACCGACACAACCCCAGACAAGGGGGGACAAACTAGCAGCACGTCCTACACCAAAGTCATATAACGGGCTACCAGAATTGTCCTTCGTAAACTGTAGGTGGAAACAGGGGAGAATAATGCATGCACCTATATGAATGAATCATACAAGTATGCTTTTGTGTCTTTTACTTGCATTTTATTAACTAGAGGGTTAAGAGTTTGAATTGGTCTCTAGTTTTGCCTTATTAATTTTTTCTCTGAGTTTGTGTGTTTTATTTTAAACCATAAAGGGGAAACAAAAGTGTCTCTACTCTCCTAGGCATGTCAAGTGCAAAAAGGGAAGAAAACACACAAGTAAGGCAAACAAGCAAGAAAACGACAAGCAAAAGGCATAATCATGGCATGTGCAAGTGTCGTGGCATCATGATTGTGAAAAGAAAACATCCATCACATCAAAAGGCAAAGCATGTGGCATGCAAGTGTAGTGACAGAGAAAATGTGTAAAAGAAAAGTGTGAAAGGCACACTAAGTAAGCAAACAATCACAAGCAAGGCAAACAAAAACAAGTATGTGAAGTCAAAGCCCCAAGAAGCAAGCGAAAGGACTAACTTGAAAGCCAGAATCTGGTATCCCTAGCGGATTCGCCAGTTTCTATGACCATGCCTGGCCCAGGGATCCGGCATGGGGTCACGCTAGAGGGAGGAGGCCACAGCCATGCCAAGATGGCGAAGGCACAAGATAGGATAAAAACGGAAAGAAAAGGAGTCGCCACCTAATCTTTTAAGGGAAAGACGAGGACAAACAAACCACAAAAAGTGAATGCATGGGATGCAAATGTGAAGGCCAAATGGCTACTAACCAGAGGATGGGTAAGAATTCCTATTATGTACAGGGAAGGTGTTAGGTACCCCCATACGATTGTGAAACTTGGTCTTTCTAGTCTAATTCGCTTGCTACAGACTAAATGGATGTTTGCTATACCTAGATTATGCTCTAATCATACTAATATGAATGCTAAGACAATACTAGATGGATGTGCGAGATGACATGCAAAAACTGCAAAGAAGTCCACACGAAATAATGAAATCACGAAACACGACACGACAAAGAAAATCACATGAAATGACAAGATTTCTGGTGAGAAAGGCTCGGGAAATTATATAGACCTCAAGAGAATCAAAAATACAATCAACTCGAATTGTTTGAATCACAGAAAACATCACAGAATTCAAGATGGGAAAACTGCAAAAAAGTCCACGTAAAATAGGTAAACTATGACATGTAAAGAAATTTACATAAAATGACGATGTTTTTGGAAAGAATGTTCTGGAAAACCATACTGGCGTCAAGAGCATTAAAATTATGATAGACCCAAATCATTGGAATCGTGGAAACGTCATGGAAATTGAGATGGAAAAATTGCGAAGAAGTCCACATAAAATAGGTAAACTATGACATGTGAAGAAAATCACATAAAATGACGGTGTTTTTGGACAGAATGTTCGGGAAAACCATACTAACATCAAAAAGACCAAAAACGGGGCTAACCCAAGTCATCAGAATCATAGAAAAGGTCGTGAAAATCAAAAAAAGAAAACAATCCATGATGGGGCCAATATGGGCTTTTCGGTCAGTTATTGTACGCCCTTGGGCGATGAAATCCAAATCAAATAGGAAAAATCTGAAAATGTGGAATAAAGGGAGTCAAATCAAATATCAAACGAAGGAATCCGAAGACAGGTAGGAGAAAAATCCATGGAGAAACACATGAAATGCAGACTTATCCAAGATGGATGGACTAATGTGCAAATGCAGCGAAAACTATGTAGAATACATGAAATTGTACCTAAATGGGTAAAAGATACTAAGGAATGATTTGGACAGAGATTATGCATGACTTGGTGCAATAACTGACATGCATGTGCATGAATTAATGACATAGGGGTAATTTGGTCATTTCAGTGGTCAGATGTGATAAATACATGCATGGGGATGATGCATGGTCTAAGATTTGCCAAAATGTAGTTAAAATATCAGGAAAAAGAAACATGCAAAGGAAAAGGTCTTAAAAATAATAAAACGATGTAAACATAATAAAGGACAAGTATAAGGACCAAAACGTAAAATTCACAAAAAGGAGAGAAAACCAAGATTAAAATACATTCAAAGACTTCTATTCTAGTGTGCAGATGATGGATCAAAGGAAAATGTGGCACTGAGATGTGTGAGAATTGCACCTAAATAATTTCCTGAAAACTTAGGATCTAATGTGCAAAATTCACAGAAAGGAGAAGATCATGGTTAAAATGTGCTCAAAAGTCTTATATTAATGCTAGGATGTAGGATTTAAAGAAATGTGGCTCTATGGTGTGACATGTGTGAAAATTTACACTTTTGGTAATTTCTTGAAAACTTAGGGTCTATTGTGCCAAATTCACACATGAAGTGCAAATCTGACTAAAATGTCAAATCAAAAGTTCATTTATATTTTCAAACATGGTTTTTTTGATGAAAACTCTATTCAGGTGATGATTTACAAGCACATGTGATCAATAAATGTGAAACATACCAAAATGTGATTTAAAATACAATTAAAACCATCATTAATGACTTAAGAAAAGATTCAGGGGCCTGGGTATAAATGTTCCTGTCCAAAAAACATTACGGATTGAATTCAGGGGCTAACATGCATGATTTCAAGACCAAAATGTGATAAAAATCAAGTTTTTTGCATGATCAGTGTAATTATGAATGACTTTAAGGTTATGAATGCAAATTGTACAAAGAAAATTCTTTTCAAAAACCTCTAGAGGCAAAATGCAAAATTCCAGGACTTAATTATAAAAGAAACATGCTTTTAGGGACTTAACTATAATAAAACAAATTTTACATAATAGAAAATGAAAATAAAAAAAGTTCAGGGAACATGATGCAATATTTACAGAAATAGAATAAAGAAACAAAAGTTATTTAAATTTATAAGGGCTTGAATACAAAAATGCTGGACCTAAATGAAATGATTTAAGGACTTAAAAATAAAAACCTAACACTAACTGGACCTAAACTAAAAACCTATCCTTCGAAGATCATCGGAGGACCACTAGCGTTCTCGCTCTGACGCAACCTCCAACAATGACCCAATGATGGTGCGGCAATTAGAGGACTCCGACGACAACCAAGGAGGCTGGGGGGAAGCACGACGGAGCTTCCAAGGGCGGTGGGCTGGACTGGGGAGGATTGAGATGCCTCTCCCACCTCGGGTTCCAGCGAGCAATCATCGACGTCGGAGAAGATGATGGTTTAGGAGACTGGCAGCAATGCGGTGGTTTGAACGATGCAGCAAGTATCGGAGAAACTTCAGGGAAGTCCAAGGAGGATCCTAGTGGGGTCGTCGAAGGCTGGGGTGGCCTGAAGGGCCCTCCCCGTCTCAAGCTCTGGCGATGGGTGCAGCGGCGACGACGGTGGTGGTCTAGAGGCGAAAGCGGCTCTCCCCGTCTCAAGCTCTGTATATATATATATGTATATATATATATATGTATATATGTATATATGTATATATATATATATATGTATATATGTATATATGTATATATGTATATATATATGTCTACATATATATATATATATATATAGGATTGGGATCAGGTACACTTTACCTCAAAATACTTCCTAGATGAGGCTTTATCTTGACCCTTCATCCTACTTTCACATATCTTAAAAAAAATATAAAACCACAAACCACAAGTTGTAGAAATCAGTGGTTTTACATTTTTTGAATATCTAAATTAAAAAAGTTTATAGAGAACCACACCACATTTATTATCCATTATATCTCACGTTAAACGAAATCCTAAAAACCCACTCCACTTCCTTGACCTGTTTCTTCCCTCATACCAATGATGAGACGCGAGGGGCTTGGAGGAGGAGCATGGGCGTAAGCCTAGGCAAGGGGACGTCAATATAGTATGGCATTCGTGCCACCGGCACGAGGGGAGAATCGACGATGGAGAACATGGTACGTCCTTCCCCTCTCTCTCGTTTTCTCCTCCTCCATGCTTGCTTGTTGTGCCATTTTTTTCTGCTTTGCTTTGTTGTTGTTTTTTTCTCTGTTTGCATAGCCATCCTTCCCCCATCCTTGTCATCGGGCATCTGAGGTTCTCCCACTAGTGGGGTGGCAATCAGTAAGTGCTGGGCTGGCCAGGGTACGATGGCTGTTGGTCTTCTATGGGGGAGGAACCATGCCATAGTCGACTCTAAAGGTCGGAGCTGGATTAGCATGTTGGCTCGGTGCTGGTCAAGCGTCGGGTGGTTGGCTAGGCCATCGATGGGTTGGTCTGGCCAACGGTGGGTGACGTTGCGTTCCTTCCTCTTGGCTTTCGAAATGTAATGCCATCATACAACTTGAATAAATTTGCATTTGCTACTTGTAGTAGGCCAAAGATTTTTGCTTGGACTTGTGCCTCCATTTGCCTGGACCATGCAGTAATTTACTAGTTTCTTCTTGCTTGAGTCTTGACCTATTGTTGAGGATGAAAAGCAATTTTATATTTGATGCATATGGAGAAAGGGTGTGATAGGCCCTATTATTGGCCTTTGCTCAACAGTTCTGAAACAATTCTGTATTTCTTTTGCTTTATCTCTTTGTCTGTTGATTGGTATCTTCAAATATTCCTATCGTTCTCTTTTTGGGAGTGGATACTTGTTGATCGAGAATATGGATGAAAACACTAATTCTTTCATGGGGAAAAAGTTTACGTTTCATAAAAAAAAGTTTTTGTTTGAATGTTTTTGTTAAAAATTTGAAGGTTTTTGTTAAAAAAAGCATCATTCAAATGATGTTCTACAATTGAATGAAAGATTTTTTCATGAAAAAATAGTTTTTATTTCATGTAAATAAAGTTTTCATGGGAAAAAGTTTTAAATTAGAATGTTGAAAACCTAACTACTCTCTTGAATGTTGAATGACAACTTCTAATACATTATTTTGAATTAGAGTACAAAACTGATAAAGTGTATCCAACTTAAATTTACTTGATCCCAATCTTATATATGCAGAAAACATTTAAAACGAAAATCATTAAACGAAAATATTTCTTAATAAAACGAAAAAATTTTCTATGAAAAACTTTTTTTCCATGAAACAAAAACTTTTTTTCATGAAAAACTCTTTCATCAGAGAACACAAACATATTGAAAAATATGTGAAACCCATAGTATTCCCAAAATCATTGGTAACCGAACAAATTATTATTATCAATAACAACAATTAATTAATTATAGTCTCTCTCTCATTACCCTCTAAAACACAAAACTACTATTAAGTCAATAACATTTTGTTTCAGTTACCAGAAATAATAACAGTATTTTGTTTTTTAATCTCTTTGAAAGCCTAATGACTCACTTGAATGTTGAATGAAAGAAAAAAGTTACAATATAACTGTAAAACCATGACGTATTAATAAAATAAGATGAAGAATAACAATGAAAAAAGATGAAAAACAAGTTAAGGAACATTACTTGAATGATGGTTATTTT
>JAMKQA010026008.1:0-12379 GCA_024699735.1 Posidonia australis
TCTCAATGGTAAAGTAAATACTGAAAACGATTAAACAAATCAGCAAGCAAAGCACACCAATATTTACGTGGAAAACCTCCTCGGTGTGAGGAGTAAAACCACGGGACCTATCGGTCCACCTCCAAATCTCTACTATAATCAAATGGGTACAAACAAGGTCTTTTCTAATATTTTATTAGAGGAATCACATGCATATCACAAGTACACAATGATACAAGCAACAACACAAAACAAGAGGTAATGTAGTTTTATCCAAATTCGGCCTCCTCTGTTCCAGAAAATTCTGCTATCGCTCTGTTGGTCCAAAAATCACAAAACTTGGCAGCAATGAAGCTCCACGAATTCCTGAACTATTGAAAAAATTTCAGCCAAAACGGACTTCGTTTCACCCCTAAGACTGACTTTCTACCAAGAGTGCGTGTTGCAGAATTGTAGTGACGAACTCCCTCTGAAACTCCTTTCGATTCTGTCTCTTCACTACTCTGATCACCAATCCAACCGTCCAATCTGAAGAATAGTGAGTCACGATCTTGTCGGTAAAATCTCCCCTCGATCCGACCACAAACACCCTTCTGATCAGTCCTATGATCAAGATGGTGTAGCAGCAAGAGAGATAGACGAAAATCAACCACTCCTTCTTTTATAAGAAAGGTTGTGTTGTTTTCTCGCTTCCACCACTAGTCTTAATAGAGTTTATAGATAAATAAGTACTTATAAAGTAAATAAATAGTAAAATAGATCATCCTTCGTCCGTAAGAAACCCAACAGATTACAGGTCTGACTCTGCCAGCTTTGCATATTGTGATGTTCCATCTAGATTTTCCCACGTGTGTGTGTGGAGGTCCAGATAAAGGTGGTCTTTCCTTGAACCCCTACCGCATAAACAAGAGACTTTGAACATAAACAGTATCTCTGAGCTTTGCCATTCATTATCAACAATTAAAACTAAAACTGAGTTATTTTACACTTGTACCATCCAAACTCGTTCATTTTCCCATAACTATAAGATAAGAATGCAACAAATTCCAAGAAGAGAAAAAAACGCGTACAGTTCTACCCTGAGAAATGTCTGTATCAGAATAGCAGCAGGCCAAACATCACCTCATTTATCTCTTTAATCGTATCTTTCCCATCTCCCTCTTTCCATTACCTGCCCCACGACTTTCCAAAAGAGATAAACAAATGCTACAAATCACCACCCACCAATAGCACTTCCTCTCTTCATCTCTTTCTTTCAATTATTCTTCTTCTTCTTCTTCTCATGCTTCTCCAGCTTTCTTGTGCAGGGGTCATGGGTGCCAAGTTTCTAACCGTTGTTTCCCTCCTCGCCTTCTTCCTCGCTTCGTTTGCCTCCGCCGGAGACCCCGACATGCTCCAAGACATCTGCGTCGCCGACTTCAACGCGCGTGAGTCAACCACCATTTCTCCTTGTACTCCCAGTTTACAGTTGCTTCCCTAGTTTGTTGGAAAAACGTCTATAGGACGACAGATTAGTGAGCCAATTAATGGTTAAGACCTCGAGTGGTTTGGATCTACAACTTGATTCCACTTTGGTTAAGACGTCCAGTCGTAGAAGTCAATCTCCTTCCCCACCTTTGCTTGTTGATCTTCTGCAACTTCTTTCTTTGCTTTGGTTGGTAGGTGTTTAGTCTATTCTACCCCATGGTCCTCATCCATCCAATGTCCAAATCCCCTTTGCTTGTTGGTCTTCTACAACTTCTTCCTTTGCTTTTTTGGAATTCATAGTTTTTTTAACTTTAGGCAAAAGGAAAGTAATGATTGCCCAAACCGTTGGTGAAAAAGGGTCATTCTTACCTAAAAACAAGTGAAAGCCCGCGGTATGCCTGGTGTAAAAAAAAAGGAAAAAAGAAAATGATTAAATTTATATGTATATTTATTTAAATACTATAAATATATAAAAATAAATTTAAAATAATTAAAATATAAAAATAAGAGTATTTCAATTGTTGAAAAAAAATAATAGAAAATGATTTTTCTTCAAAAGCAACCTTATACATTTATAACGTTCTTACAGCACTCTTGGTCAATTCCTAGATATTTTACTCTTATCATGTGTCGGCCATCAACTCTGCTTTACATGTGTTTCTTCTGTATGTTTGCTTGTACGGGGATCAGCGGAGTTGGTGAACGGCTTCGCTTGCAAGCCGATGGCGAACGCAACCGCGGCGGACTTCTCCAGCGACGTCATCGCCATGCCCGGGAACACCAACAACTCACAGGGCTCCCGAGTCACCAACGCCAACGTCAAGAGCATCCCTGGCCTCAACACCCTCGGCGTCTCGATCGGCCGCATCGACTACGCCCCGCTCGGCCAGAACCCGCCCCACACCCACCCCCGCGCGACGGAGATCGTCTTCGTGCTCGAGGGCGAGCTCGAGGTCGGGTTCATCACCACCGCCAACAGGCTCTTCACGAAGAACATCACGAAGGGCGAGGTGTTCGTGTTCCCGAGGGGCCTGGTGCACTTCCAGAAAAACAACAAGATGGCTCCGGCCGCCGTCATGACGGCCTTCAACAGCCAGCTGCAGGGGACGCAGTCGATCGCCACGACGCTGTTCACGGCCTCGCCTGAGGTGCCGGATGTTGTGCTGGCGACCGCGTTTCAAATTGACACTGCCATTGTGCAGCAGATCAAGGCCAGTCTTGCTCCCAAGAAGTGAGGATTGTGACGTGTACATCTTTGAGATTCGATGTGTTTCTGCTTCACCTTCGCTGTTGTTGTGATGGCGTAATAAATAATAAAGTACGTTTATTTTTTATATAAAAATAATATATATATATATTTTATTACTTAAATTAATTACAATTAATCTACATATTTTTCATTTATGGATATTTATTCCACTGTTCAATCAAACTAGAATTCTTTATTATATAAATTTATTTACTTTTAAAATAAAATCATTTCAAAATAGAATAATAATATTATTAGAATATTAATATTATTTTCATCTCATTCTTATTTTTCTTATCCTAAAATGTTAAACGACTCATTTTATTTTGTCTCACATTAAATACGTGGTGTCTAAACTGACATGCCGCATGGAAATCAACAGACTAATGTGAAAGATTCTGCTAGGGAATGGGAAAAATCGCTGCGAGTGAGAATTGAGACTTCATTTTTCCTTTTTTTTTTTCCAGAGAATGGTCTGAATGTACTAGAAAGGCATGCAAGATGGTAGGATGAGGTCTTACAGAATAACAGAAAAAGAGTCACGCTTTTCACAGAAAAAGGGGGAAATAAAGACATCAAAATGAACCACAGACCAGATCAATGCTCACAACATAAAACAGAGGAGGAGGAGGAGGTGTGATCCTAAACAACAGAAGAAGATTGTTGCTCCATGATAGCTTCATCAAAACATTGAAAGCTTCTAAAATTTACAGCATCAGCTTGGATGTAGTCTTCAAATCTCCGAGAGAGGGAGTTTGGCAAGATATTGGCTCCGTGATGGTTTGGCAGTATTAGAAAAATATGGAGGGTATACGTGCAATACAAGCATTTTCGAGAGATATGCCTGCAAATTTTTTTTTCTAAAATCTTTTATATCGATGCAATCTTTGGAAATTAAACATGATTCTATGCGTTACCGAGACACCTCTGTTGAATTTTCAAACTTTTATTATTTGAAAACTTTAACAAATGTTAAAACCATATTTTTTGCGGTTCATCCAAAAGGACCCTACTTTTCCTCTCCGAGATGTAGGCTTGAGAAAGTAGTACGTACACATTTTTTGAATGACAGAGGTGCATGCACGTTTCAACTTAAAACCGTATTTTTAGTTCTTGGACGGCATTAACACTTTTATTTTTTGATATCGTATATATTTTCTTCTTACGTCTGTGAGATTCAAACCTGAGAGGGAGGTGGAAGTTCCACTCCTCTTGTCATTAACACTTTTATTTATTACAATAAAATAATGATGTCAAACTAATCGTGTTTTATTAGTTTTTTTTTGCATTAATATCCTTGCTAAACTTAACAATGCTCACAATACACTCTACTTCTTAAATTGTTAATTGTCTTAATACACCTTGATTAACCAAAAAATATTCGCTTGTGTGTTGTCTTGTTAGGTGTTGACTAAATGATTGTTGATGATTATATTATATTAAAATTACTGAAATACTCAACATCTATCTTAACTAGCATATGCTTGTTAACAATAAAGGTGGAGATGAAGTGGTGGTGGCGGTGGCAATATTGGTGAAGTTTGGCAATGGTTGTGGTGGTCAATAACAATGGTGGTTAAGTGAGGTGGACCGAATAAAGCATAATTCACTTGGTGTATGATTATTATTCTAATTAGAGGATCACAGGTTTGAATCCTAATGGATGTAAAATTTTTAATAAAAAAAAGAAGTAAGTGAGGTGATGGTGATAGAGATGGTAATGGTAATACCTTTTTTGATCGATAAAAATACACGCACATTTCAACTTAAAACCATATTTTAAGCTCTTGGACCACAGTCACCCTTTTATTTATCACAATAAAATAATAATGTCAAACTAATCATGTTTTATAGTTTTTTTTTTGCTATAATATCCTTGCTAAACTTAATAGTGCTCACAATACACTCTACTTCTCAAATTGTTAATTGTCTTAATACACCTTTATTATCCACAAAATATTTGCTTGTGTGTCGTCTTGTATACGGTATTAACTATATGATTGTTGATGATTATATTATGTTAAAATTACTAAAATATTCATTTCGCTTTTGCTTCAAAATCCATGATAACCAGCATCCATCTCAACGAGCATTTACCTAAAAACTATTGTTACAATGGTCAAAGTGTTTATATGGTATTGAAAGCTATGACAATAGTAGTTAAGTAAGTGTGGTGGTGGTAATAGAAATCGTAATGGCAATGACTACAATGATAGTGAAGGTGGTGTGGATAAGGAGGTGGAGCTGGTGGTGAGGTGGTGGTGGTGGTAGTTAAATTCATGGAGGCATCAATGGTGATGATTGGTCATGGTCATGAAGGTGACAAGGTGCAAAGAAAGTGGCGAAGTAGTGGAGGCGACAATTGTGGTGGTTGTGGCGATGACAACTGCATTAGAGATGATAGTAGAATGTGATGAAGGCTAAGCTAGCAATTTTGGTTTGTTTAATTGGTATGAATGAAGTCTAACAATAGATCATGATAGGGCACAAGAGTAAAAAGTTTTACTAATCAAGGATATTGAGATAATTTTAAGAAGTAGAAGGGTATCAAGAGTATTATCATGTTTATTAGGGATATTTAAGGAGAAAATCCCATATTACTTTAAAAAGTAACAATTTGACATGAAAATAACTTGAGAGCATGGCACATACCTTAAATGTTTGTTGAAAGCATGTCAGATGCCTTCAATATTTGTTGAGAGAATGCCACATGGCATGTAACACCTGTAAAATTCATTTTTGTAATTATTTACATTTTATGAATTTTATTCCTAGATGGGTATTACTGTTCCGAAGCCTATTGTGTGGTTTTGTGCTTTTGGACTTGAGTCTCGTGGACTGGCTTCTGTAGTGTCCCTATGTGTGGCTGGCACTGTGCTTGTAGGTCCAAGTGAGGGTCCGCGTGTTGGTTGTGGCTGGTGGTTGGGTGGTTGGTGCGGGGAGCCATTGGCTCGTGCCTTGGAGCAGGCGGATGGGCTGTGTGCGGCAAGGCTGGTGGGTGGCTGAGGACTAGCTGGCGAGCGCGTGCTAGTGGTTGGTGGGCAGGTGCACGGCAACCTCCTCCCTCACGTATTTAACGCGTGCTTGAGGCGAGTCTTCTCGGACGCACCAGAACCTCAGCCTCCTCCCTTCCTTTCCTTTTCCTCCCTTCCCCCTCCACTCCTTCTCCATTTTCTCCTTCTTCCTCTTCACTCCTCCTTCCGTCTGTGGGTGGGTGTGGGTGATCGGAGAGAGGGCCCGTGAGTGGGAGACGGCTTGCGACAGCTCGTGGCGGTGCGGGAAGCTCCAGAGTGACGTCCCAGAGGTCATGGGGTGTCGGGGGACGTGTGGGGCTGTCGAAGTTTGCCGGAGTCGGCCGAGGTTTGCTAGAGCTCGTTTTTAGGTACGTATCTCCATTTTAATGTGTAGAAATCATGTAAAATGGTAGAAATGCCTAGGATGCATGTAATCTAGGCTAAATTTAATGTTTTAGAATTTTTGGGAATTTATTGTGGTATTTATGGTGGTTGGTGTGTTTTGGATCATTTTGACCCTTCTTCCTTTGCAATTTTATATCTTGATGCATGGTGAATGGATTTTGGTTTTGTTTGTTGTGTTTTAGAGTAGACTCGAGGGTCTATCACATATGTTTTATTTGAGTTTTTCGGTGGTTGTTTTGGGGGTCCGATCGGAGCTCCCACCTTAGGCGATTTCTGGGTGCTCTGCTGTTGACTGTCTGAATTCTGACAGAATACTGGGGGCGTGGGCCGATTGCGCGTGTTCAACAACGGTTTTGGCCCCCTAGTCCAGGCTTTGTTGGCGTTTAGACAAAAGTGCTAGGGGCGCGGGCCAGACACATGCTCCACAGGCGCGGGTCTGCCAGGCCTTTTCTTGGGTTTTTCCTAGATTTTTGGGAAATATAGTTTAATGCAGTGGTTTTCCGGATTGGTTTGTATTGTCCCTGTTAGATGAGATTGTGGGCCATCAGTGGTAGTCCCTCGGGACACCTGATGTGCGTTTTGCCGAGGTTTTGGAAGAATTTTCAAAGATATGAAAATAGTTTTGGAAAATGGATTTCAAAGAAATAGTTGACCTGTTTTGGAAAATATTTTCCCGATTTCTTGTGTGCGAGCCGAGACAGTGTGGGACCGTGTCGTGGGGACCAGGGAAGTGACGACATTCTCGGGTAGTCGGTGTTAGAAATATATTTTGTTTTGATGATTATATCTGGACTAATGAATTTTTATTTTCATGAAAGAAGAAATCACTTACTGTAAATGACGTACTTAGAAAAAGTTGAAGGTCATGTAAACTGTATGATATATTGGAAATGTTTATTGAGTTATGTATACTTAGAATTTGTTGTAAATTGTTGTAAATTTAAGAAAGTATCAGAATCAACATATCGAAGGAAAATCGGTATACCGATACAGCAAAAATCGGCATACAAAACGGCACTCCGGGACTGAAGATGAAGAATCTAGAAACGGCATACCGAAGCAAAATGGCATACCGAAGCAAAATGGCATACCGAAGCTAGAACAATCGGCACATACAATGGAGTTCCGAAACATACTGTGATGGCAAAACTGAAGGAAAAACGGCATACCGGGTTAGAACAGTATACCGTCTTAGGAAAATTCGACATACCGAAATAGTTCCGGCATACTGAATTGCTCGAGAGTTGCTGATTGAAGACTAGTTTGGCATTCCGATGATCAAAACGGCATACCGATTATATAGCTGTTTTTTGACCGTTTTCTAGGCGTTAGACACATGTTTCGACGATTCCTCGGCTATAGATAGGGCCTCGATGTGTCTTGATAGAACAACACATTTTCTGAGATACTTGTACTTCTTTAATTCTCTGCTCAAATTCTGTCCTCATTCTTCTCACAAGCAAGATTGTATTACAAGTGTAAAAGCGCTCTGTGAGAGGGAAGTCATTGATTGTAAAGCTACAAAGGGAGGCTCTAACTTCTTGGGGAACGAGAAGTGGAAGGAGCTAGAATTGTTTTGGTGAGATTGCGAACACAAGTAAGTGTTGCATCTTTTGCATATAAAGGGAAAATCTCAAGAGGGTCTTGAGGAGTGGACTAGGCCGGGATTTGGCCGAACCACTATAAATAACGTGTATCTTCATTGTCTCTTATCTCTTTCATGTGCATGAGTTAGTATAAATTTCAATATTGTATGATTTTGTTATAGCTTCTTGTTACATACTTCATTTTGTCAAACTTATACCTAAAATTGGATAATTTTATATTAGAAAATTAAGATTCTCTATTCACCCCCTCTAGAGAAGCCACTCGATCCTACAATTGGTATTAGAACAAGGTTTTCTAGAGTTAGATTAATCATCTACTAGAATATATGGCTGCATTATCATTTAACATTAATATTGTAGAGGGGCAAAGCATTAATAGACCACCATTCTTTGATGGGATAAATTATAGTTATTGGAAATGTAGGATGATCATTTATTTAAAATCCATAAACTTTGAATTATGGGATGTAGTAATAAATGGGTTTACTTTAATCTTCACATCTTTTAAAGAATGGAGTAATGAAGAAAAACATCTTGCACAATTAAATGCTAAAGGGTTGAACATTTTATTTTGTGTTGTTAGTAAGGAACAGTTTAATAGGATCTCAAATTGTAAGAGTTCACATGAAGTATGGCATATTTTAGAGGTTACACATGAAAGAACCAACCAAGTTAAGGAAACTAAAATAAATATGCTAGTTCACAAATTTGAACTATTTAAAATGAATGACAATGAACCCATAAATGAAATGTTCACTAGATTTAATGAAATTACAAATAACCTACAATCACTTGGCAAGGATTATTCTCAAAGTGAATTAGTGAGAAAAATCCTTCGGTTTCTCACCCCTGAAATGGGAAAAGAAGACCACAGTCATAGAAGAAACTAAGGACTTATTTACTTATTCCTTAGAAGATCTAATAGGTAACTTAACCTCTTATGAAGTCCAACTAAAAGAAAAAGAAAAAGAAAAAACAAGAAATTGAAAACTCTAAGAAGAAGAATATTGCTCTAAAAGCTACCTCTGATTCGGAAGAATTCGAAGATGATGATGAAGACATAGTTCTCTTAACTAAAAAATTTAAGAAATTCATTAAGAGAGGAAGATTTCAGAAGAAACTAAATAAATATCAAGATAAAAATAAAGATGATCCACCACTGTGTTTTTAATGTAATAAACCAGGACATATCAAACGAGACTATCCACTTCTAAAAATGAAAATTAATAAAAAGAATGAAAGACCTATCAAGAAGAAAGCCCTCCAAGCCACATGGGATGAGAGTAACTCATCTTCTGATGAGGACTCCGCTTCTGAAAGTGAAAAAGCTAACATGTGCTTCATGGCACAGGCTAGCTCTTCAGTTGACATGGAAGACATCAACATGGAGGAACTTTTGGAGGCCTTTAATGAATTATATGAAAAATACAAGATTCTAAAAGCCATACACAAACGTCAAAACCAAAACATAGAAAATCTTACAACTAAAAATGAGAAATTAATTAGTGAAGGCAAAATCCTGCTTGATGAAAATGATGAATTAAACCAGAAAAATATTGAACTAAAGCAAGAAGTTAAACATATGAAGTATAACATAAAGAACCTAGAGAAAGATATTACTGCCTTAAAAATCAATAGTAATGACCTACTCAACACAGTAACAAAATTCACAAAAGGAAAAGAAAACTTAGATAAAATCCTCTTTAGTCAACGACACTCATTGAACAAACATGGAATTAGATACACAAAATTTAACGACATCCTATATGAAAATGGATTCATAAGAGCAACTACAAATGAAAAATACATCTTTGTTGTGAGAAAACAGGTTAAGAATAATCAAACTAAAATGAATGATAGAAAAGGGAAATCAAAAATGATGTGGGTACCTAAAACCTTACTTGTATCTTATGATGTAGGAAAACCATGAATTCCAAGTGGATCTTAGACAGTGGATGCTCCCACCACATGACAAGAGATCATAGTCTCTTGAGTACATTGAGCACAAAAGAAGACGGAGCAGTCACATTTGGTGATAATGCAAAGGGAAGAATAGTGGGGATAGGAAATGTTGGTAACTCTCACAATCCCTCTATTGAAAATGTTCTACTTGTAGATGGTCGTAAACATAATTTGATTAGCATAAGCCAATTATGTGACATAGGCTATAAAGTAATGTTTGATAAATATGAATGCACTATAATAGATACTAAAACTAATGAAATCATATTTATTGGAAAAAGGAAAAATAATGTGTATAAAATAAAAATCTCACATAAACCTGATATGACTCTATTTTGCCTTGCATCTTCAAATGACGATCATTGGGTATGGCATAAAAGACTTGGCCATGCCAATATGAGACAACTTTCCAAATTATCCAAAAGTGAACTTGTGATAAGGCTACCAAAAATTGATTTTCAAAAGGATAAACTATGTGATGCATGTTAGTTTGGAAAACAAACTAAATCATAATTCAAAATTAAAGATATAGTTTCTACTTCCAAACCACTTGAATTAATTCATATGGATTTGTTTGGACCAAGTAGAACACTAAGTCTAGGGGGTAAAAGATATGTTTTTGTTATTATCGATGATTTTTCGTGCTTTACTTGGATTTTCTTTTTAACAAACAAAAATGATGTTTTCAGTGAATTTCAAAAGTTTTGCAAGAGGGTTCAAAACGAAAAAGGATTAAAGATCATTAAAATAAGAAGTGACCATGGAGGAGAATTTGAAAATGATAATTCTGAAATTTTTTGCGAAGTGAATGGATTTGAACACTGCTTTTCTTCTCCATGAACTCCTCAACAAAATAGAGTTGTAGAAAGAAAAAATAGAACCCTTCAAGAAATGGCTAGGACCATGCTTTGTGAAAGTAATTTGTCAAAGCACTTTTGGGCCGAAGCCGTAAATACAACTTGCTATATCTTAAATCGAGTTTTGATTCGACCCTTTTTAAATAAAACTCCATTTGAACTCTGGTTTTGCAAAACCCCTAGAATTTCTTATTTTAAAATTTTTAGATGCAAATGCTTTATCTTGAACACTAAGAATAATTTAGATAAGTTTGATCCTATAGCTGATGAGGGAATATTCCTTGGATATTCCTCTAGGAGCAAGGCTTATAGAATTTATAATAAAAGAACTTTAATAATAGAAGAATCAATGCATGTAAATTTTGAAGAAAACATTGAAACTAAGGCAATAAACATAGATATTGATGATGATCAAGAGGAAAATGTAAATACATTAGAAAACCAAACTAAGGAATTAAAACTTAATGATGAACAACCCAGTCATAAAGATTGGCGATACATGTATGGACATCCTAAGGAACTCATCATAGGTGAAGTTTCCAAAGGAATTCAAACACGATCCAATCTTGATCACAGCTGTGCAACTTATGCTTTTGTATCATCCATTGAACCTAAAAATGTAACTGAAGCTTGTGATGATAACTATTGGGTAGATGCCATGCATGAGGAATTAAATCAATTTGAAAGAAACAATGTTTGGAAGTTGGTCTCAAAACCTGAAAATAAACAAGTTATTGGAACAAAATGGATTTTTAGAAATAAACTAGATGAATCTAGCAAAGTAGTTAGAAATAAGGCTAGACTAGTAGCTCAAGGCTATAATCAGGAGGAAGGTATTGATTTTGATGAAACCTATGCTCCTGTAGCTAGATTAGAATCCATTGGGATGTTGTTAGCATATGCTAGTCACCTAGGATTTAAATTATTTCAAATGGATGTGAAAAGTGCCTTTCTAAATAGATTATTGAAGAAGAAGTGTATGTCAAAAAACCCCCTGGATTTGAAGATGAACTTAATCCGGATCATGTGTATAAATTAAACAAAGCACTTTATGGTCTTAAGCAAGCATGTAACATTTGTGCCTGGATTTTCCATTTAATATAAACCATGGAATTTCTTGTAATTATTGGTGTGTGGTTTATTGTTGGAGAACCTTGGTTGTGGTTTTCTTCCTGTGTTGGTGCTCCTGGTTCACCCTTGCGGGGTGGCTCCTTGGCTTATGGGTCTGTTTGTGCTATTGGGACCCAAGTTTGGGGGTGAGACCCATTTGAGGTTGGACCTGGTCAAAGGAGCCCAACCCCCATGTGACTTGAGCCGCTCGTTCTTCCCCGTGACCCGCATCCTCTTCTCCCCATCTCGTGATGCCTAGCTGGGAAGAAGGCTGCTCGTTCCGTCTAGAGCTACGCCAAGCTGGTGGATGCCGACGGGATTCCGGGATGGCAGGCGCGCCGGGGGTTTTAAGAGGAGGCGCAGTGGTTGTGTTGGGGAACGGCAAGCCGTGGGAAGGAGAGACCGGGGTGAGTTGCGTGCAAGAGGAACTTCATGCCCAAAGGAGGTTGTGTGAGCTGAGGAGAGCTTGCATCAAGCCTCGCCGGAGCACGTCGAGCACGCGTGGAGCTCACCGGTGCCAGGTACGCGTTCCTCCTTCTGTTTCTTTCCTCGGTTGAGGCTAGTTAGGTGAAAGGGAAAATCATGGAGAATGATGTTAAAATCATGCAAAAATGAGGAAAATGTTGGGAATGAGAGGAATAATGTGGTTATGTTGATATCATGTTGATTCGCGGGTGTTTTGTAAGATTTTCGTGGGTATTCTTGATGCATGCTACAATGATTGTGTTT
>JAMKQA010026009.1:0-19445 GCA_024699735.1 Posidonia australis
ATTGGATTAAGTGGGTTTTTGGGTTTTATTGGATTTTAATTGGATTTAAATGAATTTTACTTGATTAGGGTTTTATTTGTTTGATTAATTAGCTTTCAAGTGGATTTAATTTAATTTGTTTAGTTTTAAGTCTAATTGGGTCAGAGTGGGCCAATGTGGGTCTAAATGCGCTTGTGTGGACTAGGATTTTGGTGGTCCCAACCAGAGCATCAACCGGAGTAGCCTGCTGCCAACTGACTTCAAAATCGGAGTGTCTGCAGTTAGTATATATACTCTTTCATTAATAGACCTTACATTTCTTGATGGTTTACATTGTTACATTAGATAAAATGACGTAAATACGCTAATCCCTCTTCGTCTCTTCCTAAAATCGAAACCCCAGCAACCACCATCACTTCCCCATGATGCTTGAGCCGCTTGAGAGGCCTTGCCACCACAACCTTGCAATCTACTTGCCCCACCCTAGTCACATGGCCAACTCCCGCCACCACGACTTCTTATTACTAGACTTAAGTTGGGTGAGCCAGTAGATGCTCCACTATGCTAGGATTCCCAAACTAAGCCCCTCCCAGATTAGACTCTTTCGGTCTTTTGGGTTGGTCTAATTGCACTGAATTCAAACATCAATGGTTGGTGCATCAAAAGGCGGAGGAGGTGGAAGAGGAGGATGAGGATTTTGAAGGTGTTGAGGGCAATGCTTATGGTCCATTACTACGACGTGGTGGATAAAATCGAGGAGGTGGTGAATGAGGGTGAGGAGGTAGCGATGGCGGGAGGTTGTGAAATCTAAGGACGAGGAGAGCGGCATGCGATGCTTCAACGAAGAATTGAGGGAGGGGGAATTTGGTCACAGTGGAGAGGAGTGGTTCGTTGTCGTCAATGGAAAGATGGTTTTCCTAGGAATTGACGAAGGAGGAGATCAAGGAGGATTTTTTGAGGATGTTTGGGGAGAAGTCGTCGAAGGAGAGGCTATGGAAAAAGTCGAAGAAGAGGTTGCAAATATTTTGTCGTGGCCAAGCCTCTTAGGTAGCTCAAATACCATAAAGAAGCAGTGGTGGTTGCTGGGATTCTGATTTTGAGAAGATAAGAGGGATTAGGGTATTTGCATCATTTTATCCAACTTAACAATGTAAGCCAGTGGAAAATGTAAGATAAAATAATACACATGCCAATGGAGTAAGCTTTCAATGATATATCAGTTATTATATAGTAATTGGAGGTATCCCTGTGATTTACATTATTTCTTGAGACATATGCAAAAATTCTTAAAAATAGTAGATAAAATCCAAAAACTCAAGATAGAGATCTTGTATGTCCATCACAATGGTCCATTTAATAATCTCTAGTCTCTTATAGAATCTCTTACGTTGAGAAATCAACAATAATTAATCCACATGATCTCTTTGACTACTGATTTCCCTTAAAAACATATACGAAAAGTCAACTTCCGTGGTTATTCTCCTTTCTATTGGTTTCCACTATTATTAGACTTCTAATTTGAAATCCAAATCTTCTCCGCTTGCCTAATCTACTACATATCCTTTTCACGTTTCTAGGAAGAAAAAGTGGTAGCGAGATGACAGCAAGTACCTCCATACCCCCTTCCGTAGAATTCCTCCATCCAACGGACGAAATCGGAATTCCATTTTTTCTCTTTTTCTTTCTTCGAAAGAAAACAAAAGAGAGAACAAAGGTCAAGGCGATCACATGAAACTTCCCGCCACCTACTCCGTGGAACTACGAGTCCGAGGCCACTCCAGTTCCCATCGGAAACAGGAAAAAAAATAAAAAGAGAGAGCGAGAGGGAAGCGACCATCCGACTCATCGCAGCCGTCGGATCCAAACTTCCCCTTTGACTCGAATCTTTCCCCATTTCCACGTCCAGTCTACCCACCATCCCCACCAAGCAATATATCATCGCCAGTTCCCTTTCCTCTCCCCCACTTCTTCTTCTTCTTCTTCTTCCATGGGTTCCAGGGTTTTCTGGGGCTTCCATGGCCGTTGATTGGATGGAGTGCACGAGCATGGACGAGCAGAAGGCGATCCAGGAGGCGGCGGCGGCGGGGATGAGGAGCATGGAGCAACTCGTCTTCCAGATCTCCGCCTCCTCCCACCAGAACCAAAACCATCCTCTCGACTGCAGGGAGATCACCGACTTCACCGTATCCAAGTTCAACAAGGTCATCTCCATCCTCAACCGCACCGGCCACGCCCGCTTCCGCCGTGGCCAGACGGCGTCTTCGTGCTCATCCTCCCACCATTCCGCTTCCCCGACCCTGAGCCTCGCCCCCGCTCCCCTGAAGTCGCTGACGCTCGATTTCACGAAGGCCGAAGCGGGGAAGGAGGGCTTTTGCGTCTCGCCACAGATGTCGTCGGCGAACTCGTCGTTTCTGTCGTCGGTGACGGGGGACGGGAGCGTGTCCAACGGGAAGCAAGGCTCGTCTCTCCTCTCTCTGACCCCGATCGCGGCGGCCACCTCGGTTCCTGCCGTGAAGCCGCCTGTATCGTCTTCTCCCAAGAAGATCAAGTGCCACAGCCATGACCATCCTGGTGATGTCTCCGGCAAATATGGCCGGTGCCACTGCTCCAAACGACGGTAGGTCCCAACTCCAGTGGCATATAAGCATTTTTTTTTTTTAATCGTTAAACATTTTTGGGTTCTGAAATTTTGGAGCAGGAAGGCACGAGTGAAGACGACGATACGAGTTCCAGCCATAAGCTCGAGGATGGCGGACATCCCATCGGACGAGTACTCGTGGAGGAAGTACGGGCAGAAGCCAATCAAGGGCTCTCCATACCCCAGGTCAGTTCGATCAAAATCCAACGGTTTCTGCTTCATCGCTCTTAGGTCTTTCACCTTTAAAAAAAAAAAAAAAAATTCTCCTGATGGTTTGGTTTTGGCCTTCAGGGGTTATTACAAGTGCAGCACGGTCCGGGGTTGCCCTGCGAGGAAGCACGTGGAGAGAGCAACCGACGACCCAACGATGCTGATCGTCACCTACGAGAACGAGCACCGCCATACTCCCGCCGCCGCCTCTCCCCCGCCCGACGTAGCGGCGGCCAGTGGGCGACTCGTGTTCGGATCGGCGTGAAGGAAGAGATTTTTTTTTTTTTCAGAGGTGTGTCGCCGGGAGCCGACAAAAGCTGGTTGTCTTTTCTGTAACAAAACATTTTCTTTTGCTTTTGCTTTTTCCCCCTTCGGAGTCTGGGAAAGCGTAGGAGGAAGGATGTGTGTGTGTATGTGTAAAGAAATGGGAAAACGACAAGGAAGCGGAAAAAGTTGACTTGGTTGTCAGGTTCGTTTCTTGGGGAAATGGAGTGGGGCCCGCTGTGGACTGTAGTTGGTATCTCCTCGTTGACGTTGGTCGGCCGGCTTTGTTGTTTGCCCTTGTTTTTAACTTCGGCCGCCTGAATGTGAGTCCGTTTGCTTGGATGTTTTTGTTTTTTGATTTTTTTTTTAATAATCTATGTTGTAAGTGGTTTATGGATTTTTTTAATAGGAAAATTATGTTTGGTAAATTCGTTCGTTTTTTTTTTGTACAATAGGCCTATTTCTTGTTTTTTCCCCTAATGTTGCGAAAAAAAAAAATCCAAAATCCATTCCGTTGAGTTTTTCTTCTTAAATTCAAAAATAGGTCTCGATCTACATGAAACATTTGACTGTTGAAAAAAAATCTTGATTTAAATAGATATAACATTGTTTGATGGCTAAAAAACCACCATACGGATCCATAGTGATCCGATTTAAATTGAACTTATTTCTACATTTTTGAGGTGTTTGATTTACTCTTACTGGAGTAGGAAGGTTTATTTACTCTTAGTGGTTGGAGGGGTTTTGAAGGAGTGGGTTGGGGGGAGGTGGTGGTGAGGTACCAACGGCATGAAATGCAGATGATGGGTCGAGGTCCTGGTGTTATGGTTTTAGTGTCAGTTATTTAGTCAGGGAAGTTGGTTTATAGAGACTGATTTGAATTATTGTGGTTGACTAGCTAAGTCTCATGAATTAAAAATAACATTATCATTTGCATGTGGGTGCAACAATTCACACCGGAATCGCATTTTCGAATGGCAAACATTATTATACTAATGCAGTGAATGAGTGAGAAAGAGAGATGCAGGGTATGGAGTACCACACATGAATGAATGCAGTGAATTGTAAGGTTGTAGAAGAATTCACTGCCTTGCCAAATGTGTGCCATGTGCAAGAGATAGGCCTGGGGATGTGCTAACTCTGAATTTTTGTCACTTGCATTCCTAGTCAATTAATTAGTCATTGTTTGGTATACGTGTTGGTTGTAAATTTATGATTGCATTGGAGCTTATAACTCGATTTAAGTGAGGCCTAGATTCACCAAATCCCTCCTCCATTTGGCTATATATATGCTGCCTACAAACAACACCCAAAGTTGTCTTTAATCTAACGCATATGTGTAAATAAATAAAATCAAGGATGCTAGCCACGGATACTTAAAGCTTTGGTTCGAGTTTGGCGGAGCCCAAACGAATCGGTTTGTATTGAAGCATGCCTAAATGTAGTCGTGGCAAGTCAATTTTTGAGCCACATACTCGACTACTATGTCTCAAATTGATCCAAACTGAATCAAATCAGAGCTAACTCCTAAATCGCGATCCACATTGTCACCCATTCTCCAAATACATACGAAAGACATTCTTGATCTCTAGTGTCTGTAGTCACTTAGTTTAGTGTTAAAACTTCTTTGTGGTTGTACGAGAGGTTGAAATTTCGACTCTCATAGACATCATATATATTACATCACTTAGTGATGGTCTCATAGCAAAGTGTTTAATTATAATATATATTAATAACTGTTTTCAAAAAAAAATTCTTGACCTCTAGTCAATGTTCCTCCACCTACAGGCTAAATGTAGCGGTACGCATGTCCATCGTATTCATTATTCACACACAACCAAGCGATAACAGCTTAAGACTGTTAGAAACAAACTGCATGTGACCGCAAATTCAACGCAAAACCATTCTTACTAGGCGGATGTAAAGGAGAAACAAGTAAAACGAAAAAAAAAAACTTACTAGTATTTTCTTTTCATGACAGCATTACAAAATCTCCACATCTCGCTGCAAGAAAGTGGAGATTCATTAACTACAATGATTTAAGCAGTGTTTGGTGATACGTTTGTTTGCGAGAAAATAAATTATTTTCATAAGTAATACTTAAAAAAGAAGAAGAAGCTAATCTCCATGTACTTTTTGAAATCAATATTTTTAAAAGTTTTCTTCATGCATGAACAAGAAATTGAAACATTAAAATAATTTAGCGGAAAAAAAAAGATGTTTAATTTAACTTTTCTAGAATAAACATTCCTTTTTCAAAAGGCGGTCTTACTAACCGTTGTCAAGCGAACTTCAATACGACTTCCTAAGAAAGCACTTGGGGCCCCACTACTTTTGTGCCTTTTGTCATGGTGAAAACTTCGAACCATCCCTTTCTTAATTCTTGTGGGTCGATGCCTGATTTTCTCAAGTAATTTGTTGTAAAAATATACAGAACGTGATGATGCTTTATTGCCTTCGTTCCAATATCAAGTCCTTTAATTCGTGATTAGCTTTACTGAAAAAGAATTAACTAATACTAGTCTTCTTTTCTGCCTGCTACCGTCACGTTGGCTGTTTTTGTCGATTATTCAAGGAAAAGGGTTGACTAAGGAGTAACGACTATCGTGCCATGATGGAGTGCTTAGAAAACAAAGTCCCTTTTCTATTTATTTATTAATTAGGCTGCTAATCCAATGCGGTCCGCCTGTAAACATGACGTCGGGTGACTGCAATGCCGTCCGCACACATCTGATTATTTCTCTGTTAATTAAATCCTTGAAGAAGGAACCAAGAAAAGCCTTGCATAAAGTTGGTACTCTTTCTTGTATAATCTATTTTGACATATGTTAATTGTACACACACTAATTGAAGTTCGAAAGCAACATATGCAATTAGGATTTAGAATCTCTTTTAAAAGATTTGTTACAACGTTATCTAATCGTAGTCAAGCCCACCTGTGAAGAAAACAGGAAGAAAATAACTTTGAAAATAGCATCAATAATCTATTACTAGTGGGATTTGATTCCTCTCGTACTCCATTAGAAGGAGACAACTCAACCAACCGGGTTAATTAGTGTGTGTGTAAGAATCCCAATTAATCATTCATATATAGGATTGTGGTCAATGCAACCACTTGGAAGGAAGACGCCTAACGCAATTACAAGTTCTCTGGACTGTGGAACTCATTTGTTCACAGTTTGATTTTATTATTATTATTATTTTTTTTTTTTTGATAATGGTAAGTAGTATTAGATTTTTATCTTAAGGAAAAATCCAAGGAAATCAAGAGTCACACAAAAATCACAAAAAGAGAATAAAGCAATGTTCTTGCGAATATTACAGACCAACACCAGCAAAGCTGAGAATCAAGTTCGAATGTCAGAATAAGACTAATAGTACTATTGCCCCATATCATCATCAAGGGCAGATGGACGTTGGTTGTTGTCAATAGTAGGGTGAGAAGCATCTGAAGAAGCGGAACCGATCGCAGTCGAAGCAACTTTCATAGAGTATAATGAATTCCTCAGATCCTCCTTCTCAAACCTTGGTGAGAGAGAATCTAGCCAAAGACTCATTAGTCCAATGATATCGAGAATAATAAGATAAATAGGTTTAAGAACACCACGAAAAATTCAACTATTTCTTTCTTTCCAGGTTACCCAGAGGATAACTTGGATCAAGACATACCAATCGCAATTATTTAAATTGAACTGAAGCGCAGGTTTATACTGAAATAAGTAGCTCATATTATAAAAGCCAGGATATAAATCTGAGAACAAGAAGAATTGCCAGATCTGAGAAACGTATTCACAGAACATAAATAAATGATTATTAGATTCAACATTTAGATTGCAGAAAATGCAGTAAGGGGAGCCAACCCATCCTCTCTTGACCAGATTCTCTTTAGCGAGATTCTTATTATGAAGAACAAGCTAGGAAAATAGCTTAACCTTGAGGGGAACCCAAGTCTGTCATACCTGCTCAAAGAGGTTGAATCTTAAACCATCATCATTCAGAATATTGTAGCAAGAATTGACAGAATATTTAGAAGAAGAGGTAAGGGACCAGGAAATGTCATCCCTCTCCAGCCCCAGTGAAACATAGTGGATTATATTTGCCAACGTATCCAGTTAAGGTTGCAAGATATTGCACTCATTTAGTAGGACTTTAGAAAGATTAAACAACTTATTAAAATCAGTCTCAGAAATCTCACAGATTTTTTTAACGGAGGCTTTCCTCCATCTGCAGATAGAAAATAGTTGAGGGAGCAGATACTTTAATTTTTTGCCGTTCCACCAAATTTGTTCCCAGAATAAGGTATCTTCTCCATTGCCCAAATAATGAGAAGAAAAACAGTTAACTGTATTAAAGTAGCTTTTAAGGCAAAGCCATAAAGGGGAGGAATAGTTAGTTGATGTATTCAGAATAGCCCTAGGCCAGGAATAATGCAAATATCTGGCTTTCACCAAGTCTTTCCATATGGCATGATTATCAAAAGAAAATAGTTGCCAAACTAATTTAGATTTAAGAGCTAAATTAAAGTTTCCAAGATTAATAATCCCCCAGCCGTTTTGTTACTTATGTCTGCAAATTAAGTCCCACTTAACTAAATGCATCCCTTTCCTGATAGACGGATCTGACTTCCAAAGGAAGTTACTCCTGATCCTATCAATATCTTTTTCAATTTGCCTAGGTATGTGTAGTACAGACATAAAGTACGTGGGGATTGCTGACAAGACTGAATTAATCAGAGTCAACCTGCCACCCAAAGAAACAAAATCAGCTTTCCAGTGGGATAATTTTGAGGACAATTTCTCAACAACAGGAAGCCAGTCCCTACGCGTGGCTTTCCTATAGTGAAGGGGTAAACCCAGGTATGAGAAAGGCAAGACTGTAGACTTACAGCTAAGACGTTTGCAAGCATTTTCAGTTGAAGCTTGATCAACCCCAATCCCAGTAATGGAGGATTTAGAAAAGTTAATTTTATGCCTTGAACAGGATTGGAAGCAGCATAGAATGCGCTTTATATTAACAATGTTCTCAGCACCATCAGCTAGGAATAAAATAGTATCATCCGCGTATTGGATATTTAGTACATGAGAACCCCCATGCGGAAATTGAATTCCTTGAATGAGATTGTGGCTTAATGCAAGCTGTAACATTCGGTTCAGAACATGAGTGACAATGATGAAGAGTAAGGGGGATAAGGAGTCTCCCAATCTCAGCCCATTGGCAGCTCCGAAGAAGCCATGGGATGTGCCGTTAAGTAATATGGAAAATTTTGTTGAGGAGATACACATCTTAATCCATGAAATCTATTTCCCCCCAAAGCCTAACCCCTGCAGGGAATCAAAGAGGAATTCCCAGTTAACCTTGTCAAAGGCCTTCTCGAAATCCAACTTTAGAATGAATCCTGAAGCATTGGAAGACTTCATGAAGTGGAGAATTTCCTGGGCTACCAGGAAACAGTCCCCAATAGACCGACCAGAAAGGAAGGCACACTGAGATTTGTCAATGACCTTGTTGAGAATGGGGGAAAGCCTAGAGGCCAGAGCTTTGGTAAAAATCTTATAAATGCTATTCACCAAACTAATAGGTCTAAAATCAGAAATAGTATTAGCACCTAAGCATTTGGGAATCAGAACAATGAAGGTCTGATTAAAGGGTGAAAGGGTATCTGGATCACTGGCTCAAAAGATATATTGAAAAATTTGCATAATGTCTTCTTTCAGCATGTCCCAGAACAGATGGAAGAAGAACATAGGGAAACCATCAGGACCAGGGCTTTTGTCCCCAGGAAGCTTAGATAAATTAGACTTAATCTCTTCCTCCGAGAATGGTTCTTCCAGAGATCCTAGGTTGGAGATTTTATTGGGAGCCAGGTGGTCCCAGTAAAGGACTGCAGTAGATCCTTGGTTACTATTGAATTGTAAATAGAAGTGTTTTCCAATTTCCTCTCTAATAGCCAGAGGGGATGTAATCATATTGGAGTTGACACTGAGTGAGCAGATGGTGTTGTTCCGTCTATGCGAATTAACAGCATTATGAAAGAAGGCAGAGTTAGAGTCTCCCTCTTTCAGCCATTGGATTCTGGATTTTTGCTTCCAAAAAATCTCTTTTTCTTTCAAAAATTCAAAGTGCTTATCCCACAGAGCTTGTTTCTCTCTCAGAGTTTCTTCATTAAGGATAGTATACTCTGCTAAGCAATCTATATCCAGAATACGTGATTCAATGTCACATAATAACTGTTCTCTTTTTATTCTAATCGGGTGAATCCAACTCTTTAGGCATTGCTTTAAGTGTTTCAATCTATAAGTGAATCTAGCCAATGGATTAGATGTATAAAAAAGGTCCCTCGATTTCAACCAACATTCCTGAAAAAACAAATGACATCCTTCAAAGAGGAGCCAGGATCTGTAAAACTTGAATGGGGTTGGACCCCAATTCAATTTTACCGTATTCAGAATGATAGGGACATGGTCAGAAACAACTCTGGCCTTCCCAGAACAGAATGAGTTAGGGTGTTTAGCCAGCCAGGAGGTGGAGGCAAGGAAGCGATCAAGTTTGACCATCGTAGGGTCAACCTGAAAGTTAGTCCAAGTGTAGGAGTAGTTGATAGGGGAAAGATCCACCAAGTTATTACCATCGATGAAGTCATTAAACCTTGTCATAGAAGTAGAAACTCTAGGACTAGAGGAGTGTTCATGAGAGTATCTGATCAAATTAAAGTCTCCGCCTATGACCCAGTTGTCATTAACAACTTGACTGAGTCCTCGTAATTCCTCGATAAAATCTAACTTAAGGCTGGGAACACACGGGCCATAGGCCCCAGTGAGCCACCACTCGAAATTATCCTCGAGTGACAGTAACTGTAAGGAAAGACAGTAATAGCCCAATAGGTGTAACTTAAGACTTAGCTTTTTGGCGTCCCAGCCAATTAGAATGCCGCTAGAGGCACCAGAAGAAGCAAGGAAAGACTATGAAGTAATTTTCTTACCACCTAAAACTCTGAGCAAGGCAGGGCAGAATTCATCTTTTTTTGTCTCAGTGATAATGAGTATGTCGCATTTCTGCAATCTAACAAGATTGCGAACAACACGAGATTTGGAGCAAGACCCTAAACTCCTAATATTCCATGCTGCAATAATCATTAACACATGTTAGAAGACCGAGAGGGAGGGATCCTCTCGCTGGAGCAGCTCTGATCCCTCTGGGAAATAGGTAATTTCCCTTGGTCGAGCCTTACTCTAGAAAAGAAGTTATGTACCTCTGTGTTGGTGCAAAGGGAAATACCAATTTTCCCACAAAAATTTTGAAAGTGCTGGTATGAGTCCCAAGTCAAGGGATCTAATTCCTCATCATGCATATTAGCCGAACATAAATCAGTACCAGAGAGGATGGGAGGCAAAGCATCAAGATTAGCAGGACTAATATTATGGGGAATATAAACAGAGGAGTTCACAGCAGTACCTGGGGCATGGATCGGGGTATCAGGATGAGCAGGGAATGGCTCAGTAGATTTCTCAGCCGAGACTTCCTTCTCCATACAATGATACAAGGCAAGCAGCTTCTTAAACATCCCCACTGAGAGATTCCTGGAGCGAATTTCTGCTTGGACAAAATTGGATTCATCAAGGGTTGCATCAGTATCGCAACCCAGGGAGCAGTCCCGCTTGGAAGATAGGGAGGGAGAGGCTTTATACCATCCTTCCGAGGCAGGGGGTGGGGGAAGTTTTATTCCAACCTTCAGAGGTTGAAGGAGAAGGGGAAGCTTTATACCAGCCTTCCGAGACAGGTGGGGTGGGGTGGATACCCGCAGAAGCAGGTAGAGGGTCACTTGAATGTGGAAGAGAAGAGGACCTAGTCCAGACGTTTATCCCTGGTCTATAAGATTTCCCAGATCTGTTTCCACGCCAATCCTTGGCAGCTTTGAAAGATTTTCTATTAGGAGGGGGAGCCCTCTGATGAGTGACAGGGGAAGGTCAAGAAGACCAGGCTGCAGGAGTGTGTTGGGAGGGGGGAGGGGTCGCAAATGTCCCAGCTGGGTCTGAACTTAATAGGATAAACTATACGGCCAAACGCATAGAAGCGAGTATCGGGTAGTTCCTTTCCGTGGTGCAATAAAATCCGACAACGAGCAAAACTCTGCTGTTTTGCTCGTTCAACAGAGAGGTCTACTTCCAGGAGGTCAGCGAAGTCAGCTACCACACATTTAAAATCATCGACGTTCCATAGGTGGTGTGGAATACTTTCTAATCTAACCCAAACTCCCACCTCTCTAAGGGTGAAGACTGCGTTGGACTGAGGAGTCCAATGGGTGTAAGCAGCCGAGAGAGTTTGCAATGAGGAACCGTAAAGGTTTAGGGTATCGATCTTTATCTTGGGAGAAGGGAATCGAAGAAGAAATTTACCAGGAGCCGAGTACTTGACATCAACCCCCGAAGCCAAGGGCCAGTGAGTAGCTATGTGGTGCTCGAGCAGCTCTTTGGTCAACTGAGTGGATTGAGAAGATACAAGAGCACAACAGGAAAGGGAGAGGAGAAGATCGCAGGTGGCCTCGGAAGGAGGAATGATGGTGGGAAAGTGAGGGGAAAGGCCCGCCATACTTGGGGATGGGGGAGCAGTCGATCTGTCTTTCTGGAAAAATTTACAAATAACCACGGAATGAGTAGGAGAAAGACAACGAAAGCATAAACTCGAGTATTTACAGTTGCTTTTGATGTGGCCTAGAAGGCCACAATTAAAGCAACGGCCAGAGGCATGACAGAAGCTTACCAGAGAGGAACGAGGCTTCCGACGACACACCGTAGTCCACTCCGCAGACGTAGCAAAGGGGGGAGGCTCTTCGCTCCTCTGGTCAAAGGTGGATGCAAGAGGAGCAAAACGAGAGCCAAAGGTAGTAGAAATGTTAGAAGGATCCAGAATATCAGAGGATAACTCGGTGCCAGAAGATCGTGCAGCTGTCAGACCAGAACCGTCAAAGAAAGGGGTCGAGGAAGACGTGCAGACTGCACTCAGAAGCGTCTCGCAGGCGTCGTGATTGACAGGTAAGCGGCGTAATAAATTGCAATTACCATAAAAACACTCATAACCCGAGCCATAGTTGGAAGGATCAACCTCAACACGGTGCTCAATGGGTGCGCAGAACTCCAAGTCGGAGCCGGGGAGAGCCCGAGGCAAATATGACGTGCAATCAGAGACTTGAAACGACGAGCAGTCGTCAAGAGAGACGTGTTAGCTGCGCAATAAATGCGAGTTGTCAGAAAAGCTCTCAAGAGCCAAAGCGTCGTGGGTAAGGACTGCGTCGACTCGGGACTCGAACACCACGTCAGGATCACCATTCTCGCGGGAAACATCAAAAACGACACCCCCCCAAGAAAGGTCTGGGAGTAGGTCCAGGTTAACCTGGGGCTTACGATATTCCCGCGAAGGAATGGAAACGCAAAAGGAGGAATAGTTCCACGCGGAACACAACGCAGCCTCTGCATTGTCAGTGGTACTTATAGGGACTGCAGATCGCAGTCCATCTGACGCTGTGAAGGAGGCGTTAGGAAGAGCTTTCCAGCCACCCACCGGCGGCTACCCGTCGGACGGTGATTCAGTTGGTACTACTGGGTCAGAAGGCGATGAGAAAAATAGGAAACACTCCTGATCCGGGAAACCGACAGCGGCCTCCGCTGAGGAGCAAGCCACGCCATCACCAGAGAGGCGCCACCGCGAAGTCGGAGGCTCCACAGGGAGAGGTAGGCCGAGATTCCTAGAGCCAGATCTCTCAAAGAACTTGACAGAGAATGGGAGATTTCTCCGATCAAGCAAAAGAGGTGCCAAATCCAAGCTAAAATGGCAGATATTCAAAACCAAAATCCCACTAAAATGTAAGGATTTAACATGCATAAAACAATCCACAGATAAATCTAGCTTAACAACGCAGGGGATGGAGGACGATGAGCTATCGTACACCCACCCGGCTAATGAGCCGTAAGGGCCCAAAAAGAGATCTAGGCCACCCCAGAAGGGGTTTTTTCGCCTGGGGAACCCTACCTGGAAGCTGGGATCCAATAGAAGGAGGTTGTCTGCCACCGATGGAAGATGACTAACGATAGGAGAGGTAGAGGGGGGCAAGCACCACAAGATCGCATACCTGCGAGGAAGGGAGGATCATCTTCCCCAATCTATAAGTCCATGTGCCAAAAAGAACAACCCGATCCGCCCGGGGCCTCTCCTCGGTCACAAGGGAAGGGGCAGAGCCCGCAGCAGGATGAAATCCCCGAGAACTGCGACGCGAGATGAGAGTCGTAGGAGAAGGGGCAGAGCCCGCCGCAGGGTGAGATCTCCGAGATCTGCGACGCGAGATGCGGATCGGGGCAGCAAGAGTAGGGGCCTCCTCCTCCTCCTCAAGGCTGGCCTTAAAGGCCTCCCAGTCGAAGGAGGTGGCACGGCGGAGCAGAGCTTTCAAGCGGCTAGGGTTTCGTTGTCTGGAGCGAGGGGCATCACGGGAGCGCATAGTTTTCGTTTTTTGTTTATCAAGAATATTACATTATTTTTTTTGAAAGATACTTTCCACGTCAATTTCATACAGTCTAGTAGGAGCTATTGTGCCAAACTGCCAGAAACCATCAGAAGTCCTGCACTTCAGTGATAAACTCATCAAAATATCTCAAACTGGGGAATAGATGTGATCAAAAAATTATGTTTCAAGGGGCAACAACGCACTTCTTTAATCGTTAAAATTTTCAAATTGTGAATTTAAAAATAAGGATAAACATCTAGATATTCGTGAACCTTAGTACTTAGCAAATTACTGCATAAATAAAGGATTTTGAAATTGAAACCATAGAAGACCAAGTAATCTCGCTTCCACAATTCTTGCAGTGAATAACCTCGTAAAAATGAGCTCTCGGCGACGCAAACACCCTCAGCCAAAAAACCCATCCCGGCGCCATCGCTCTCGTCCCCGCGAGCTCCTTTAGCAAGCCACTGGTTTCGTCTGGAAAGCCTTCAAGACTCGTCTCCTGGAGGAGGATGAACTCCTGGTCACGTCGCTTGGGAGGGATCGCCGGTGCTCGGTAAAATCTGAATCCCCCCCGACTTTCCTCCCTTCCTCGCAGGTAAGTAGTTCGAGGAAGAAACTTACTTCCCCTCTCTCATCTTTGGGGTTTTGGTCTGCCCCCCCGGCAGATCTTCCCCATGAGTGGCCGACGAGAGTTAGATCTCGGTTTCCATGGAGGGCTCTACCCCCTTTAGGGCGATCCGTGGTCTTTTGGCTTAGATCTGGTACTTTGAATGCTATATATTACGATATTTCCTCATGCCATCTTCCCTCTGAGATCAAAATTGATGTGATTGTGGATTGTTTCCTTCGTATCAAGGAGTTAAGATTTAATTGGATAAATACACTTACTCGTTGTCATCTATGTGTGGATCTGAATGTACACTCTGCTAGTTGTATAAACAATCACTTCTCTGTAACTTTTTATGGAGCTCCAAGTCCAAACCCTAACGCCGTCACTCCGACAAGCATATTGGATTCAGCTTCGCCTCTCTGTGAATCAAAAATTAATAGTTACATAGACGATAGCCCTACCTATTTGGAAATTTTCTCTTCTATTTTTGACCCTCTGGCTACCTTTGTTACACCGGCAGGCAAGTTTTCTCTGGTGGGACGTCGCCGAAAAAATAGTCATTTGGTCTAGTTGAGGGAGACGGAGGGTCAGCAAAATTCTCGAGGCGCTGACACGTCCCCTATAATTACAGAAGCCGCCTCGAGTTCGGTGTGGAGTTTCTCTCTGTATCAACCTCCGAATATTAATTCAGATCATAATGCGTTTTACACTAATTATTCTTATTGTCAGGATATTAGTAATGTTAATCTCTAGCCTAACCATGACTTAGTGTGATTAGTCCCTAATGCATTTATTGGTTATACGGCGGGGCTGTCTGAACATCACTGTGTTTCTGGGGATTTTACTGACAAAAGTGATTCATATCACCGCTCTGTCATTTCCAGCCATCAATGCTTGGCAGAATCGTGCGAAGAAATAAATTATTTAACTCCTTCTCACCACAACATTTATGACGCTGCGAATTATCTGACCTTCATCTCTGATAAAGAGATTTTCTTTGACAAAAACGATTCTTCTCCTCTACCTTTACCCCTTGGCTCTCGCTTTGTCGCTCCAGCTTCTCCACTATCCTCCTCTATCTCTTCTGATAATTTCCAGGACAAAGAAGTTCCTTCTACCTGGTTTGAAGATTCGGAAAAGGAAGGGTGGAAGGTGGTGAATAGAAAGAAAAGCTACACGCTGTTGGTAAGCTTCTGTCGCTTAATCAGACGATGCTTTAGTTGTGGTCTTCGCGGTCACTCTAAAAAATCTTGTAAATATTCTGGCTTTTGTTTTAAATGTAACTCTCCTTCACACTCGGTGGCGTTTGTATATTCTTTTCGACACTGACATCCATCCCCCCCTCTGTTCCTACCATGACGGGTCTCTCTCCCTACAACCCTACTATCATTCCACCTTTAGAAGCGACCAGTGACCTCCTTCTATCTATTTCATGCTGCGCCATTGTTACTGCGCATACTATACAACTATCTAAAGAACTCCAGGTACATCACATATCCAACAACTGGCCATCTCCTTCTGGGATAGAAGTTAAGGATTTTCTCCTAGGAAAGTTCCTCTTGAAATTCCCTTCCCCAAAGGTCAAAAATAATACTCTCAGCCTGTATGGGTCTTTCCTCCAAACTCTCTCAGCCTCCTTCATACACTGGACCCCCAACTCCAATGCAGTCTTCACTCTGAGAGAAGAAGGGGTTTGGATTAGACTGGAAGGGATTCCCCATCATCTATGAAATGTAGATGTTTTTCATCTTATGGTTGCTGAGTTTGCTGATCTCTTAGAGGTTGACCTTTCCATTGATTGAGTCAAATACCAGGGTTTTGCAAGAATTAGAGTCAAGATACACCCGGACAAAGAAATAACAGACTCTAGGTCTTTTGTATTTGGTAAAATAGTTTATCCAATTAAATATAGGTGTAGTTGGGACATCTGTGCTTCTTCCTTCACCAATCCTCAGCCTGCTCCTGCTTGGCCCAAACAACCAACTCAGGCTCCAGAACCCAGAGGTCTCAACCCTAGTAGGAAGCCATTCAAAAATAACAAGGGTTGGAGAGGTGTCAAAAATGGCAAAGTTCCTAGGAGTGGAAAGAATGTGTGAACCAGATCCTCTACTTTATTCACACACTACAGCCCATCTGCAAATACTACAGGTCTCTTATCTACCCCCTCATCCTCTGGAGGATTTTACAATGCCTCACCCTCCCTTTCTTCTGAAACCACCCCAACTACAACCACCAAATTGGTAGAGCCTCAAGCAGCTACTGAAACCTCTAAGTTTGTGGAGGCAAAGATGAAGGCCCGGAACATTTCCATGGCCAAGTTCAAGAAAGTATTAGCGATCTATGATTGTCTGGAGAAGGATGATCTGGACAACCTAAATTTTGAGAACCCCACCTCTCATCCAGCCACTCCTGTGCATGCCCCAAGTAACATCACGATCATTTCTCCTATTAATTATGGTTCCAATAATCTCAGTTATCAATGCTGCTTCTCTAGATTGTACAATAAATAATACAAATGAAGAGACTATAGTAGAGGATCCACTTCACTGGGACTCTAACGAACAATTCCAGTCCTTTTGCGGTAAAATTGACATTTCTCTTAGCTCCTTGGTAGAAACTAAGCACTTTTCCAACCAAGTCAGGAAGGACCAAGATAAGACACAAATAAATTTAGATGCTAGCAATAGCACAGTTGAGAAGATGGTTTCTTCTCGTTTACCCCACAGTTCTTAATGATCATAGCAGCTTGGAATGTAAGAGGCTTAGGGACAAGTGGCAAAATAAGAGCGGTGCGTAACTACATTAGATCCAATAAGTGTGACTTAATAATCATAAGTGAAACCAAAAAAGGAAACCTTCTCCCCAAGGTCACTCAGATCTCTAGGAGGAAGAAAAATCAACTTATGGACACATCTTCCCTCTAATGGAACCTCAAGAGGCATTCTCATTGGTTGGGATGATAGAATTATTGAACTAAAAAATTATATTCCAGCAACATATAGCCTCCCTTTAAACCGCAAAAACTGTGTGGATGGGTTTGATTGGTGGCTTACAGGGGTATATGGGCCCTGTGAATCCAACTTAAAACTAGACTTTATTGAGGAATTGCACAACCTCAGTTCTATGGTCAGTAACAACTGGGTTATAGGTGTAACCATGCCGACGACAGCCTCGAGATGGTTTTGACGCGAAAGGTCAAAATACACGAGGTATCGGCGAAGTCACGGCAAAAATCAAATGAAAATAAATATGCAAATGCAGGAGTCGCCACCTAGTCTATTAAAATGAAAGACAAGGAAAATCATATAAAACATGCAAATCATGCAATGGAAAAGTAGGTCATAAACCATAAAATATGGGTAAGGATCCCTGTTACGCACAAGGAAGGTATTAGGCACCCTCGTGCGCCTGATAAATCGGTTTTCTATTGGTTTCTCATTTGCTTATGAAATGTCGACTTCGCAACCTTTTATGTACGCCCGAGGGCGATATGCCATGCCATGCTTGATGTGTGGTGTCTAAAATACGGATGCATGATGTGTAAGGGTGTGTCCTAATGCTCATAAATATCGCTCTTATATCGGGTCAAGGGTCGATGCAAAGATATTGCATAAATAAGATCAAGGATCTAGTATTTTGAGTGATTTATCATCCCTGCTTTGCTACATGCCAAATGCAAACTAACATGCATGGAAATGGTTAAAAGCAGAAACATGCCTCCCTAGTGTATCAAGGAAGAAAAACCATGATAACCCAGAAGCAAATCAAATTGAGGAAGCATGCTAAAAACCATATGAAAATCTGCTGTGTGCTTCTGAAAACAGGCGGATGCGCCTGTTAGGTGCGTCAGACTAGTGCATTAGTCTGATGCGCCACTTAGGTGCTTTCTACGTGGGCCAGAATGATGTGCTGAAGGAAAACAAAAATTCATACTATGCCAAATCGTTTGAATACGCATTCTGAAAAGTCATGCCATATAAAACCTTTCACAAAACTTGGAAAACATGCCTTAAAAGTGAAAGAAATGCAAATGCAATATCTATGGACCTTGTGCTCAAGGGCTGGTTGCCTCACACTAGATTACACTCTATGCATGCTAAATGACAGATGTAGGATTCAGCCATGCTACTGGATCATGGGTTGATTCACAGGGCTCTCCACGTAGGAGTAAAGTGCAACCAGCCTACCAGATTCTAGTCAAGGACTGAATATCCAAAGAGAGAAAACAACTAGAAAACAATCTTGTTTAAAACTGAAAACATGCATGCAAAACAATGGAATATCAGAGAACCAACAGTGAAAGGAATCAGGCTCAAAGTCATTCAGAAAACCATGCAAGCAGATATGCAAAAGTGTATGTTTTACTCTCTGATCTGTCTGGTGCTCCTGCATGGGGCGCCAGAGTGGGGCGCTGGGCAAGTGTGCTACTCTGGTGCGCCATATAGGTGCTCCCTAGAAAATCTGGATCAGACTGCAATCTGGTCCAGAACTTGACCTAGAAAGAAGATGAGTAATCTATGCTAATGCAAGTTGATTCATGCGATTATTAAGAGCATGATGGAATGCATTTGATCATTGCTATCTTATTAGAACATGATGATTAGTGGGTTCATGCAAAAGATTCAAACATGTAACGAAAGACCCAACATGACATGCTGAAACCATGATCAAATCAAGAACATAAAGAGATTGCTCATGCAAGAGCATCATAAAGAACAGATTGCTCATGCAAGTAACTACATCAAGAACATAATAAAGAAAAGATTGCTCATGCAAGTAATGCAGTGCTCACTAAAAACAAACTATACATGTTATAATCAAAGCATAGATTTACATGCAGGGTATCTTACAAAAAGGATAAATAAATTAGAGCAAAATCCTCATGATGATATAAAAGGAATCAGACCTATCATGGAGCTAATAGCATGCTATCCCATTGTAAAAGAACAAGAGGTTATTTGAATGATAAAGGGCCTACCTTGTCTGAGGTGGATGTTCCTTCAATAAAGAAAAGAAAGACCCAAGATAATAAGCTCCCAGATGCTTTGGAAGGGCTGGGAATACCTTTGGATGCAAGAGAAAAACTTGAGTGCAAGTGGGTGTTTGCAGAATTCTAGAGAAGGCTATCTTTCAAGATGATTCAGCCCCTTTAAATGGTTGCCTAAGGGGTCTATTTATAGGGATTCCTCATGGGTAACTCCTAGGACAACAAGGAGCCTCGTAGACGAAAAGCCTGGAAGATTCCATGG
>JAMKQA010026011.1:0-13042 GCA_024699735.1 Posidonia australis
CTAGGCTCAAAGGCCCAGGCTCAGCCTACACCGGCTCAAGCTCGGAAACCACAATCTTGTTCATAACACATTATTAGTGTTCCATTCCAAAACTCTTTACAATTTTTCAAATACCATTTTCCTTTTCATTCCTTTCGTTGCAGGACTCTATTTCCTTGCAACACTTGACCCTCCACTGGGGTCCCAACTCAAGCCATCAAAACCACATTAAAACCATAAATTGGGTCTCATGCCCGAAACCACACAAAATCATCTTTTTATTCATTTGTAGGGTCAAAACCGAAAATCACACCCAAATCCATTTGTTTGGGGTTCCACATGCCTCCATGTTGTTACACGGGGCAAACAACATTCACATAAACCCACCATACCATAACAACCACTTAAAATTCATTAAAAATCACCTTTTAACCTTTAAAAGTTAGGGCAAAATCGACATACCGAATTTTCAATTCAATATACCGAAATTTTTTGTTTCGGTATACCGAATTTTTTCGGTATGTCGAAACCCCCTGTTTCGGTCGACCAGAAGATTTTGGTCTACTGAAACCTTGGTCCTGGCCTAACCTGCTAGGATTTCGGCATATCGAATTTTTTTGGTATACCGAATACCCCGTAGACAGGGCACACCCCTGTTCCGCAACGACGGAAATCGCCCAAGTGGGAGTCCCGATCGGACCTACCAAATATGCATCATAAATTTCCATAAAAACATGAGGCGTAGACCCTCAAGTCTACTACAAAACCCCTCAAACCATTCATGATTTCATCAACCACACAATTCATACGAAAATCAAAAGGGGAAGGGGCTCAAGAATGGCCACTGTAGCCTTCAACCCTAAAATCACATTTTCACCATAAACATGAATCCTAACCACATGATCTCTACATTCTCATGCAATACAACACATTTCCATTCATTTCATGATTTTTCTACAATTTTCCATGCATTATCTTGATCTTCATGCAAATAATCCTACTGTTAACAAAACACCAAACAAAGGAAAGGGAAGGGGTCGCGTACCTGGCACAGCACCGGGCGACCTTCCCTACACTCCGCGCGAACCTCCTCGTGCCCCGGTGAAGCCTCCTATGCCGGCGGAACACACGAGCGGCTCACCACCTCCTTAGTTACGCACCGATCCTCTCCCTCTCCTCCTCTCTCTGTCACCCCTTCCTCTCTCTACATGCCTTGACCTCCATTTATCCTCCTCTCCACCCGCATCGCGCCGGTCGCCCATCGCATCAGAGGAGACGGCGAGGCACGGACCAATGTCACTGGTGGCATGGGTCGGGGAAGGGAAGCGGACGGGGAGAAAAGTATGCGGCTCGTGAGAGGAAGGAAAGGAAGGATAAAAAGAAGGAAAAGAAAGGAAGAAAAGACAGGCACGCAAATCGAGGCAACTGTGCATCCTCAAACCGGACTCCACATGGATTCCAAATCACAAGCAGATGCACAGAAAGCCAACCACAACTTCACACAACCAAGAAACAACAGATTACCCATTAATAAATCATTATACAATATTGCAAATAATTACATGGTTTACAATAAAATGGATAATCAGGCCCAGATGTCACACTTTTTTTAGAGCATGATATTCATATGGATCATGACCTTTATGCTACCATACTAATCATGCTATGCTCTTGTATCGTTGGATGAGATATATGCTTGCCTTTGTTGTCTTTTTACTGAATCTTAGAGATATGCAATATTTGGTGGGTCTGTGTTCTATTCATATTCTTGATGCAATAGGAATGGCTTAATGGATTCATTTCCTTTTTTTGTTGTATGCATCTATGTCGTTCTTCTTGCATGTGCTTTGGTGTTGGCTTTGTGCATTAGACCTAGCTTCATGATTTTCATCTAAGTAGGAGTATGTGGTCTTGTGTGAGGCTTATTGCCCTTGAGCACAAGACCCATGTCATGGTGTCTTGGGTTTATTCCTCCTTTTATGGCTTTATGGAAGAGGGATGAACCTATATGTGATCGGTTTCTTTTTCAGGTGTCTAGGATGTGTTTTTCAGATGGTCTCGAGCATACTTATAAGATTTTATATAGCATAGCATATCTGTCTAGTTGCTCAGTGATTTCTAAGTCTCACTTCAGTGGCATACATTGTTAGCACACTTTAGTGGAGCACATAGGTGGTGCACATAATAGGAGCACGTTTCTGGTGCACCAAACAGGCGCACCTACCTGTTTCAGCGCACCAACAGTGACTTTTGGCATGATATTTAATATGGTTTCTGATTTGTTTTGCTTCTAGTTTTCTTTAGGTGTCTTCCTGGATATATCAGGATGACTCCAGTCTGATTTCATCCTCTTTTATGCATGATAGCTTAGGTTTTGCATGTAGCAAAGCGAGGATGTTAGCAAATTGATATTACTGGATCTATGGTTATGTTTGTGCAATATGTTTGCATCGATATTTGGTCCATGCCTTGAGTGATCTTTTAGAGCATTAGGACACACTCCACAGTCCTTTTACCCATGTTTAGCATAAGGCACCACTTGCATATAGTGTCGCATTGCATATCGCCCTCGGACGTACAGAAACAGGCTGAAAGCAAACATTTCCATTTAAGTAAACGAGAAACCCATGAAAGACCGACTTCTCGGGCGTACGAGGGTGCCTAATACCTTCCTCGTGTGTAATAGGGATCCTTACCCATTTTCTGGTTCATGATTGACCTTTTCCATTGGTTTTATTGCATAGTTTTAATGTTTTAAAACGGATTTCCTCGTCTCCTGTTTTTAAAGTAGACTAGGTGGCGACTCCCGCATTTTATCATTGTTTTTATTATTTTTGCCATGACTTCGTTGGTCCTCACGCATTTAGCCTTTCGCGTCACGCATGAGGCTGTCGCCAGCATGTTTACAGCCACGACCCCGAGCTTTGACCTCGAGGGAGCCAGAGAGTCGCCAAAGCCAGCAAAGGTACTGAGATACACCATGCTCAACAGGGTTGGCACCGATCACAAACCCCATTAGAACATTAGTCCACCTATCTAAGGCACTCTGAACCTTAGAAGGATCAAACTCAACACCAAGCCGCCCATCCACTACATCAGGTTCGAAGCTGATGTAGTGGATCCTGTCATCTGAGATTGCCGGAGAGATCTTCTTGCCTCGTGCCCTAACCGCCCAGGAAGGATTCTCTTGAATAGTAGCCGGTCGATGGGAGATAGAGTGGGAGGCTAGTCGTCGACGGGAAGAATGCCGATTTCTACCACGAAGTCCACTGTGGGCAACAAACTGAGGGAATCCACGATGGAAGCCAAGGCCGCCTGGCAAAGGACGACAGCAAGGGGAGCCATCCCCAGCGGTGTGAGAAGAAGCTGGATCGTCGAGATGCCTGTCGGAGTCTACGTCCTCCTCGGAAGGGTGGAGGGAGAAGTCATCCTTATCAGAAGGTCTAGGAAAAACCTCAGGGTCAACAGGAGAGCTGAGGCCACTCTCGCACGGTCATCCAAGACTACGGAGGTGGGCCCCTCCACAGGAATAGCGTGGTCAGCAGTCCCTAACCCCAAGACATAATTCTAAGGAACAGAGATGGGCCCCACAGAAGAGGAAGCGCCAAGAAGCTTTGTAGTAGTCCTGCCAACATTATTTTGATTTTCCACATTACCAACATCCGCTCCAAGTTCCAAGGGACTCAGAATATCAACCTGCATGGTAGCTCTCCTACTTAAGCTACGTCCATGCCGCTTCACGTCCCAATGTTCTGACACGACACTAGTCGCAACAGGCGGCGACACGTGGCAGACTCTTCGATTCCCGCCATTGCCTAATCTCGTACGACTGCCAGACTCTTCGATTCTCGCTCGTTGAGGCAAGACTGAGGCAACACCTTTATTAGTAGGTTATGAGGAAATTGGGACACCCTAGAACCATTGGCAGAGGCGGGTCCCTCGAGACGACCACTATTCAAAGCAGGTACATTCTTGACCACAGGCTAACTCCCGCCAAAAGGCAAAGTTCCCTCCTGGACACCATTAATGCAGGAAGGGCGCGCCCTACCTTTGCTTATGACAAGGCAGAGGTAGCATCCACCTAAGTGCCAGCTAGATCACAGAGAGGATAGCAGTCCACGTAGATAGCAATGAGGACTACAACAGAGCAAAGAGAAGGGCCCATTGAGATAGGGTGGGCCTAGGTAGAGCAGCCAGCATCCAATAGCAATCCACGTAATCCGCCACCACAACACCCACGCCAGCCGCCACGTAAGTCACCACGCAAGCGGACCCGACACGGGAGCCAACAGTCTGCAGGGAGCTCAATGACAACCACCTCGCACAAAGCCAGCACACACAGAGCCAGTAAGCAAGCACCACAAGGCAAGCCCACCCCGTCAAGGTGAGGTGGACGGTAAGGCATCCGGGTGCGTCACAACGGTCGCGGTCAACTAGGAGGAGGAGTTACTCCACTCCCAGAAGGAGACTGCCGGAGACAAACAGGAACCATGGAGTAGCAAGAGCATCCGAAATGGTAGCCCCCCCTAAGAAGGGATGGGCTAACAGCTAGGGCACCATAGACGACCGGAAACCTGAGCAGAACCCTTAGTTGACCAGGGAGCAACCCCACAAAAGCAGATGCAGTGGCGAACCACCAGACCAGAACCTCCACAACGACGAAGCTCCAAAATGCAGTCCAACAGGGAGGACACATCGAGCAGAGCGGAGCGACCGGAGCCGGCGTCGGTGTTGGAAGAGTGGCTGCACAGCAGCCACCCGTACAATCCCTCTGCTTGCAAACCTCCCACACACTCTCTCTCCTTGAGGTGTTTTTTTTCTTTCGACTTTGGATATCTTATTGCAAGAGTTGAATTTCACTTTTATTGTCTTTAGTAACTTCAAAAAAAAAAATTGTCTTTCATCGATATTTTTCATTGAGACACAAATGTAACATTCATGTTAGTGGCAGACACTACAGTCAAGCAACAAGAGGATTATTTCTATTGTTGTTTCCGTTTTACTAGGTTTGATGAGGTATTTGACGTCTATTTGTGGTAGATAGGGTTTATTAACTTCTAATGTGGCTTGGAATTTAATAAGCATAATTAAAATTTGAATTGCTTCTCTAATTTATTATTCAATTTTAACAAGATAAAGGACGAGGTAGTCACCAATCTAAGGTCATTTTTTTTACATGATCTCAAATTATAACTTCTTTTTACGATAAATTAATGAATTTTATTATTAAACATTGTACTTTTAAAATATGATAGACTCAAAGAAATAACTTTCAAGATCTTTTGTGTTTCTTACAAGTTTTTTTTAAAAAAAATCGGTAAATGTGTTTCTTGCAAGTTGAGAGTAATACTTCATCTGCTCCTCAAGGAAGTTGACTTCCAAGATCTTTGCGTTAGTATACTTGTGTATGTGTACTTGACATTTTGATGATGTGTACTTGATCTTATATACATATGTACTTAACAATTTAGCTTATTGTATAAAATTATTTTAACTTTTTGATAAATTCTAATTATGATGTGTTTATGTCGTCACGTATGGATGTACAAAGTATTCATTTTAATTATTTATGTTGCTACAATCTAAATAGGTTTTCATAAACAATAGAATGGATACAAGAAAAGAAATATTACATATTTCCCAATGGAATTTTTGTTGGTAATTTGTAATTAACGATGGAATTTTTGATGGTAAATTATTTATTTAATGATGAAAATTCCATCGATAAACTATAATGATAGAAATTCTGTCGGTAAATAAATAATTTATTAATGGAATGTTTGTCGGTAATTCCATCATTAATTATAAATTACTGATGAAAATTCCATTAGGCTCATAAAATGCTTTAAAAAAAATTTGAAATTAATACCGATGGATAAATTATTTATCGATAGAATTTTCAATAAATCCATTGTTAAATAAGGTTAACGATGCCTCTTATACCTAAGGATAATTGACGATAGAAAACCTATCAGTAAAACCATTGGTAAAAAAGACTTTTATTGTGGTATATCTTGATTCCTTAATTGAAGTATGAGTAGGATATATAGACTCCATACATACACACACACACATATACATATTTAGAAAATTCTAGTATGGTCGTAGGCGTCGACATTTGATATTACACCATTGCATGATATCAACATGTCATTAAGTGATCACTGTTTATATGGGATTAGTTTATGACAGAGAAAGTAGAAATTAATTACGATATTGACATGACGGTGATTACTGAACTATTTCATTAAACTACAGAAAGAAAGTGAGGAGGTTGCTTAATGGAAGAGCTGGGGTAAACTAAAAAAACTAAGGTTGATTTGAAGAATGAAATTTAAAAAAAAAATGAAGTTTTATATCTATTTTATTGACACTTTAATTATGTAAAATCAAATTAAATTATCCTAATAATTTAAAAATCTTCAAATCAAAATCGTTGTACTAATTGTTGACGATAATATTATATATTTTATTATTGATAAATCGAGTGATATATTAAAGTGTTTATCAGAAAAGAGCCACCTGGTCATATGCATAGAGCTGCCACGTTGAGATGAAATCCGCCTAGTGTGAAGGATAAGTTGCATGGCCGGAGATGTTGGATGTGGGTAATGTGTTGATGTGATATAAACAATATTTCAAATAGTCCTCGCTATTGGATGTCTTTGTTATCACCTCTTGATTCAATTCTTGATGCATCGAGAACTTTCCCCCATTGTTATGGATCCTGCTTTCTGCAGGCTATCGAACTCATATTTACCTTGTCTGATTGAAGCGTTACTAGAAGTTCCAGAATATCAGATTTATCAGAGGATTTGTGTTCTAATTAATTTGATAAGAAGCTGCTAGGAAAGTATTCCTTCATAACACAAGTAGGATAGAACTAGAATAATCAATTATTGCAGTCATCGAAATAAAAGTAAAGAAGATCAAATTAACTGCGATCCACCTGACGGAAATGAAAAGGAATTTGCTTCAGTGGCACTGCTCACATCGGTTGAATCCATCACTGCTCCATTCTTCTCCAAGATGTAGTAAAAGGAAAAGCATTAAATAGCTAATGGGCGTGATCTATCCCTTTGTGTTGCCCAAAGGTTATCCTCGAACAAGTTGAAGCCAAGAGTTAAATGGGTGAGATGGAGCAGCTCTGTCATTTTGTCTGCCCATTACATTAAACTTTTTTGGCAATATTAAAGTAGTGTCAGCTTCCAGAGGGAGAAAGGAACGTATGCATGCGTGTTCCCATCAACCGTCCGAAAATTTACTTGAAATTGGATTTCTAGACATCAAGTCTTGTCATGATCTTTGATTTTTCCAACATTCGAAAATCTTCTTACTGTATATAATTACAGGTGTTTTTTCACCTGCAAACATCGTTAAGAATTAGGGTTTTTTGTCGGTATCTTTCTCAAAATCATTATAGTAGATAATATTTTTCTTGCAGTAAAATTTATTTCAATACTCTCATTAGATCATTTAATTACTATGAAACCCCTATCATCTAACTCGACTTCTATTACATTTTTTCTGATCTCAACTCAGATTAAATTTAACCATGATCTATTGAAATTACTAATTTATCCTCTCTGGTTAATCCTCTACTTACAGGTTTTTACTCAAAATCGTCCTTCTTTGTGGTCCCTTATTCCATGCCTTAGAGGAGACGTGTGGTCCCTTCTTCCTCTCCATTACTTGTTACAAACAGAGAAGAGGAAATAAATTTGATTAGGAGTATATTTATTTCAAATAGTGATTTTAAGAAAGGCATTAACACAAACAGCCCTTAAAAATAATTAGAAAATCATGGTGGGACGCCTGCTTTGATTGAGGAGGACCTTCTAGGCATTTTAGCTTTTAGGTTCTAGTCCTAGACCGCTCCATATCTGCCCCTGATACTCTCTCTAGCTTTCCATATCCTTGTGTTTCCTCTCCCTGATCTTTCTCTTTCTCCCCATGTCTCCGGTGGATCGGAATCAGTACTTATCGCTTCCATCTTTCGAGGGAAAGCTACAAGACCACCCCAACTCCATTACTTTCTATCCAATATATGAAACAGTTTCTTCAGTCTCATGTCCTAACTCCTCGCAACCATCAATAGCAGAAGTGCATGATCATGATGACAACAAGGTAGAAGGTTCTTTTCCTCTCCTTCTTCTCAAGATCTATTTCACGATTCCAAGTATGGAAAAGTAACCACCGTAAGTTGATCTCTCAATGGTTGTATGAAGTACTTTTATAGTCTGTATACAATTTCTTGTTTAGGTTGAACGCGAGCACTTCCCAGACTATGATGTGTCCAGCTATGATCTCCTCCAATCACCGGCATCACAATCGACAACCGATGGTGAGGATAGGGGTAATACTGACACGAAGAAGTGTGTTTCCGATAATTCAAAGAATAACGGATCGACTAAGTGGATGTCTTCCAAGATGAGGATGATGAGAAAACTGAGAAATCCAGATGGAGTGATCACTGCCAAGATGGGATCTGACATGGGCACACAAGAACATCCAGGAGAAAGCAGCAGCTTAAGCAATGATACTACACCAAGAGTTTGCTCTGATTGCAGCACAACAAAGACACCTTTGTGGAGATGTGGCCCTCAAGGCCCCAAGGTTATACCATAGACAAGTTTTTTTTACCCTTCTGCACTGTTCTATATATACATACATCAACTAGCTAATAACACTAATCTTTCTCTCCATCATAATGACACATTGCAGTCTCTATGTAACGCCTGTGGTATCAGACAAAGGAAGGCCAGAAAAGCCGCAGCAGCAGCCATGAATGGAGGATTGACCCCTAATAATGTATCATCAATCAAAGCCATCAGCAAAGACAGAGAATCTGATGGTGGCATGTGTGCTGTAGTCCCGATCAAGAAAAGGATCAAGTTCTTCTCTTCAGAAGCTCAAGAAAAGCTTCAACGCGATGATTTCGACATGGGTTTGAACCGGAGCTCAGATGAGAAGGAAGCTGCCATACTGTTGATGGCTCTATCTTCTGATATGATCTTTGGTTGAGTTTTTTCTTTCCCTTGATTGTCTAGAATCTAAAAAATTAATAAGTTAATTATTTTTTTGAATAAGATTTAGTTCCTGGTGATCTAAACATATTGCGTTATGGTGATTGCATTATGTACTTCCAATTCTAATGAAATGGAAAAGCCTTCAGGAAGATTTTGCCGGTCTGATGTAATTTCACATGAAATATGGTTGAAGGTCTTGTTCATATTGTTTAATTGTTTCTATCTGTGAAGGGAAAAGCGTTAGATCATCTCATTACAGAAGATAGGAGTTACATAGATGGAGGAACAATTAATAATCAGATATTCAATAACCGAAATAGAGTAATACTCCACTTCAAGCTGGAGTATATATATCAATCATGCTTAGTTTTTATGCTCTAGCATGTTACAAGTAGAACTAAATACATCAACACCTAATCTCGTCATGAAAATATTAGCTAACTACTCCAAAGACTGAGTGTAGAAAATAAAGATAACTTCTCTCATCACCATATCACGCATATGATGATATTCAACTTCAATATGTTTTATGTGTTCATAGAAGGTCGGATTGGTAGCAATGACGATAACCGCTTGGTTGTCACAATACATAATCATAGGAACATCTCTAAACAAACCATTCTCTATCAGTAGTGATCTGAGCTAGACGATCTCACAGAACATGAAACGATATACAACCTCAGTACTGGATCTAGATACAACATTTTTTTTTTTTGCTTTGCTAAGTAACAAAGTTACCTCCAACATACTTGCAGTAGCTTAACGTGGACTTTCTTTCTCCTCTATCACCAGCGTAACTAAAGTTTGAATAAGTCTTAACCTGCAAGTGACCATTCCTTTTGTAAATAAGGCCCTTTCTTGGAGCATTTTTTTATGTAGACCAGAACTCACAATGTTTCCTATCAAATGAACCATCCTCGGCTCATGCATTAACTGATTGACAAGTCCAATTGCATAAGAAATATCAAGGCGAGTGACAGTCAAGTAAATCAACCTTTCAATCAGACGTCTATACTAACAAACATCCTCAAGAAGCTTAGACAAACTATCCTAGAAAGCAAGACTTGGATCTATAGGAGTGCTCTTGGGTTTACAACCCATAAACTTAATCTCTTGAAGTAGATCTAGTACATACTTCTTTGAGACAATGCCATCCTGTCTCTAACATAGGCAAACATAATGCTTAGAAAATACTTAGGCACTCATATTTTTGGTAAGAAAATAAGTCTTGAGATACTCCTTGGTCTTACTGATCCGTACAGAGTCACTACCTATCAATAAGATATCATCAACATATACTGCTAGAATTACATATCCTTTGGTGGTCTTTTTATAAAACACTGAATGATCCATTGCATATCTTTGGAAACAACTATTTGTAACAACTCTGCTGAACTTCTCAAATTATACTCGTGGACTTCGCTTGAGACCATAAATTGCTTTCCTAAGTTGGTACATCGGATTCTCCCTCTAAGGAACATAGCTTGGCGGTTGCTCCATATAAACTTGATCAAAAATATTACCATATAGGAAAGCATTCTTAATATTAAGCTGACAAAGATCATATGATTGATTTGTGGCAATAAATTCTATGGAAATAGACAAAGCAAAGTGGTCATAGGACATAAAATGGGAAATAGGATGAGCTGTGATGAAATGGTTACCTATTTGTATAGAAATAGGTACATCAAAGTCTAAGGTAGGTAGATCCATAGACATGTTTGTAGATATCTTATTTTCGCATTTCCTAGAGTTCATATAGGATAGGAATCTTTAAGGCATCCTAGATTACATGGCTGAGGATTTACAACCTATTTTCCAGACTTTTCATGATTTCTTTAAAAATAGTCTTGATTTTACTTACTTCAAGGTCATTAACTGTGGTAGAGCTAACACACTCGAACTAATGGCAAGTTTGAATCCTTTTAACAGTTTTGGTGTGAGTTATCAGCTGTGACAGAGCTGACGCTTCTACCTTATTCAAATTAGTAGTAGATTTGAATATTTTAATCTTAAAGAAGATATCTTTATGTTTTTGTGGAATTTATGAAGATTTTTTGGGTTTTTAATATATCTTTGTGGAATAAGATAATAAACAAGTGGGTAAATGTAAAAAAAATCAGAATGTTGCCTTGTTGACTGGCGACAGGACTTGTTGCCAATTTGGTAGGCAACATCACTCGTCGCCACTTAAGCTGGCCATAGGATGTATTGGCGTCGCTAAACCAGGGGATGAGAATCCTGATTATCTCTCTCCATATAATTTTTCATCTTGAGCTTTAACATGACATACGAGACATTTATAAATGTTATCATGATTTTTCATAATTATTATGATTTCTATTATTTTCTAACATTTAAATATCAATGCATATCATCTAAATCATTATAAATGCCAAATAATTCTAAAAAAATATTGAAATTTGGATGATATGATAATTAAGATTACTTATCTTTATTTTTACCAGAAATGATATTTTATGATAAGTTATCACATTTTTAATGTTATAACAATATTTAATTCAAGATAATGCTAAAAAACAAAGATAATATCTAAAATATCTGAATGATAACCAATCTATTTTAAATCTAATACATCCTTTATTTTAATTGATATTCCTCGTAATTTTAGAGATTTGAAATTTCAAATTTGATTACTAAACGTTTTAAGTTCAAATTAATTTGAAATTAATTTAAAAATTTTCTATTATGAAGACGATTTTAAATCATTGATTTGGTCATTATTGGTTAATAGATCCGCAAGAGGATATTTTGGGATCTTAATTTTTGAAAATTTTCCTTTTTAGTTACTTGGGGCCAGTACACTCGATGATTAGCTGACATGGTAGATTTCGTTGCCATTCAGCTGTTGATTCACCGCACGCGGTAAATTCATAGTCTATAACCTCATTGCCTGTATAGGTGGTGACACAATAATTCCGTCGCCAGTCGTATCGACGACAAGATCTAAAAAGAAAACTTTGTCTTTTAAACGTTTTTAATCTTGGCCCTTGATCTCTCACTCATCCTTGATGAGATTTGGTGCCCCCAAACCCTATAACTAGACTCCCTAAGTCAAGACTTTGAGGGGAGGCACATCAAAACCCTAAGGAGCTATTTAAAACCTAAGAGAGAAGTCCTGAGAGAGAGAAAGAGAGAGAGAGAGCTATAGCCTCACTTTATTCAACCTCCCTATGAGAAGCTTAGATCTTAGTGATTATTCCAACTTGAAGCCATAGCACACTTCTGAAGCTCCATCAGGCCTCTACTTCCTCCATCTACTCTGCAATGCACTAGGGTGAAGGGAGTATCTTTGTAATACCTGTAAAATTCATTTTGTAATTATTTATTTTTGGACAAGTGTTACTGTTCCGAGGCCTGTTGTGTGGTTGTGTGCTTTTTGGCTTGGGCCTCGTGGGTCGGCTTCTATTTGCGTGTCCCTGTGTGTGGTTAGCATTGTGCATTGTGGTACTGTGCGTGTGGGGTCCATGTGGGGCCTGCGCTCGTGGGCCGTTGGCTGTGGCTGGCGGTTGGGCTATGTGCAGCGAGGTTGGTGGGTGGCCGAGGACACTACAAGAAAATCGACGTTTAGCGGGGACAATATTCCTCGCAACGTCCTCGCAACCTCCTCGCTAGACAGTATAACGAGGATTTTGCGAGGAATAATTGTCCTCGTAGCTACATACATCGTTAAATCAATACTGCGAGGATTTATCCTCACAATGTGCTTGTTTATATGGAGCGAGGACATTACGAGGTAATATGTCCTCGTAAGGTCCTCGCCTTCTCCTCGTAACGCGTCGCTAAATCTTCGGTAAGTGCTCGCTAAATATAATGCGACTGTATGGTCGCTGCAGTTTTAGCGAGGACAGTTCCTCGCAAATTGTTCGCTAAGTACTCGCTAGTTATCGTTATATTGGCGAGGACATATCCTCGCTATGTCCTCGCGAATACTGGGCAGTAAAAAAAAAAAAATTTAAAATTCCATTGAAATACCTGTTACAATGACATTCAAATACCTGTAACAATGACAT
>JAMKQA010026012.1:0-15216 GCA_024699735.1 Posidonia australis
GCCCTCGGGCGTACAGCAAAAGGCTGAAAAGCCGACATTTCATTTGCAAAAGAGAAATCATTAGAAGACCGATTCGTCGGGCGTGCGAGGGTGCCTAACACCTTCCTCGCACGTAACAGGGATCCTTACCCGCATTTATGGTTTGCGCTGCCCCCTTTTTTATTTGTCTGCATGATTTTTCATGTATTTTATGGTTTTCCACGTCTTCCATAATAGAATAGGTGGCGACTCCTGCATTTTGCATTTTTTCCCCTTTTCTTTTTGCTGTGGCTTTGCCGCTTCTTTGGCACACATACCACCTATCCGTGGGCCACCCCATCGGCATGGTTACAATATATCTTTGATTTTATTCTTGCAATGACTTTGCATCGACACTTGACCCAACATACGAGTGATACTTTTGAGCATTAGGACACACCCCTACACATCATGCACCCGTATTTTAGACACCACACACATTAGCATGGCATGGCATATCTCCCTCGGGCGTAATGCAAAGGTTGAAAAGTTGACATTTCATAAGCAAATGAGAAACCAATAGAAGACCGATTTATCGGGCGCACGAGAGTGCCTAATACCTTCCTCGTGCGTAACAGGGATCCTTACCCATTTCTAGTTTATGACTGCTTTTTCATTGCATTATTTGCATGTTTTATATGGTTTTCCTCGTCTTCCATTTTAATAGACTAGGTGGCGACTCCTGCATTTGCATATTTATTTTTATTGTTTTTTCCGTGACTTTGCCGTCCCTCATGTATTTTGGCCTTTCACGTCAAAATCCTAGAGGCTGTCGCCAGCATGGTTACAAGAGGTCTAGCGTAGTGCATATAGTCTGGAGTGTCCTAGCTGCACACACAGGTTCCTGGTAGTAAGATATTTTCTTGTGGGCTTTAATTTTCTCGTAATTTAATTTGTTTTAAATTATTGTGGTAAATGTGGGGCGTTATAGTTTGGTATCAGAGCTCTAGGTTCACTAGGTTGCACTACACCTAAGGTGTCCAGTCTAGAGACTTCATAGGTTTGCATGGATGGTAAAGTCTGCACCTGATTTTTCGCCATGGTTTTCTGGTTGTTGTTTTATCTATGATGCAAGTGCTTTGCCGTTCTCTTGCCGAATGCCTCCTCGTGGTTGTAATGGCAAGGCACTTATCGAGGAGACTGAGTCCAGAGAGGACGTAGGCAGATGGAAGGCAGTTTGTGCGGAACTGAGGAGTTTGGCACATAGGATCTCTCATGCGTTCAGCAAGAGTAGTGCCAGTGAGCCGTCATGTGGCCTATGGATGAACTAGTTCACAAAGCTTTGTCCGCCATCGTTCAAGGGCAAGGTCAATGCTGACGAGAACGAGGCCTGGTTGGAGAAGGTGGTGAAGATACTGGAGAGCATGGCGTGCCTGGAGGAGCATTAGGTGTAGCTGGCGACCTACCTGTTGGATGATGAGGCATATAGGTGGTGGAAGTCTGTGAGGCGACTGAAGTTCCCAGACTCAATCATTGTTAGCATCCAATGGAAGGATTTCAAGGTGGCCTTCTATGACAAGTATTTTCCTGCTCATGTGAAGGAGCAACTTTGCCGAGATTTCTGGATTCTGGTGCAAGGCACAATGTTGGTGCTCGAGTATGAGACTAAGTTCGCCTAGCTGGAACATTTTGCTCCTGCCTATGAGTCCGAGGAGGAGCAGGTGTAGAGGTTTCTAGATGACTTGAACCCTAGGCTACGGGTGAAGGTGATGAGCTGTCAGTGCCAAACTATGGAGGACATTGTTGAGATGGCTTATCGCTTCAAGGCAAAGCATCAGAAGTTTCTAGAAAGTCATTTCAAAGGGAAGGGTAAGTCTTCTGTTACCTCCCGATTCTCTTTCTCTAGTCCTCCAGTGTCGGTAGTTCAAGTAAGCATGAGAAGAAGTAGAAGGCGAGGTCTAGTGTTTCCTCTGTGGGCCGACAAAGCTTTGTTGGGAGTAGTAGAGCTGGCCTCAGTCAGACAGGGTCGAGTACTCCTGGTGGGAACTAATGCTTCAACTGTGGTTCGGTGGGCCACATTGCTGCATATTGCCCCAATCCTCGATGAACCCTAGCCTCAGTGGTGTGCTATAATTGTGGGAAGGCGGGACATGTTCAGAAATTCTGTCCAGATCCACCTAAGAAGATAGGAAGCGTGTCGCAGCAGCGGACTAGGGGACGGGTGTTTACCATTGTAGCTCCAGGCGCTGGATCTTCGAGAGATATGATTGAGGGTAAGGATGAGTAGTTGGTTCTATAACCCACTAAGATTTATTGTAATCTCCATGTAATCTGGACATCTACTTGATTGAATGGTTGTGTGGTATCGAACCAGTATAGTTACCTTCACTTCTCCTAAGTTGGGTGTTCAAAACATCTCTATGGTGTGTGAATATCTCGACGTTTTCCCTGATGATTTGCTTGGTATGCCACCTCACAGGGAAGTAGAGTTCTTGATCGATTTGATTCTTGGTTCTGGTGTTGTGTCAAAGCCTCCCTATCGCATGGCGCTAGTGGAGTTGCGAGATCTCAAGACTCAGTTGCAGGAGTTGCTGGACAAGGGGTTTATCAGGCTAAGTGTGTCTCTATAGGGAGCGCCTGTCTTGTTCGTCCGCAAGGATGGTTCGCTCCGACTGTGTATAGAATATCAAATGTTGAACCAGATCACGGTGAAGAACAAGTACCCCTTGCTCCACATTGATGACCTGTTCGACCAGTTGTAGTCTGCATCTATGTTCTCGAAGATTGATCTGAGGTCAGGGTATCACCAGTTGAGGATACGAGACTAAAACATCCAGAAGACTGCTTTCCAAACATGGTATGGGCATTATAATTTCAAGGTCATGCCTTTCAGCTTGACCAATGCACTGGTTGCGTTTATGGATCTGATGAACAAGATTTTCAGCCAATTTCTGGACCTGTTCGTTGTGGCTTTTGTTGATGACGTGCTGACCTACTCCCCTAATGTTGAGACTCATGCCTTGCACCTGAGGGCGGTTTTGGATACTCTAAGGCATCATTAGCTGTATGCCAAATTCTCCAAGTGTGAGTTCTGGCTGAGTGAAGTCATGTTCCTTGGCCATTTGATTTCTGGAGAAGGCATTAGAGTGGATCCTGCTAAGGTCGAGCGGTGAGCAATTGGGAGCGACCTTGGATTGTGATGGAGATTAGGAGCTTCTTGGGTCTGGCGAGCTATTATAGGAGGTTTATCAAGGATTTCTCCTCCATAGCCTCGCCTTTAACAGAGTTGACCAAGAAGGGAGTTCCTTTTTGCTGGGACCAAAATTGTGAGGGAGTTTCCAAGAGTTGAAGTCTCGGCTAGTTTCTGCCCCTGTGTTGACTCTACCTTCTGGAGGTGGTAGTTTCACTATGTATAGTGATGTCAGTGGTGTTGGGTTAAGGTGTGTTCTGATGCGGCATGGCAATGTCACCGCATATGCTTTGCGCCAACTAAAGGATCATGAGAAGAGCTACCCGATCCACGATTTGGTGATGGCTACCTTAGTGTTCGCTCTCAAGATCTAGCGACACTATCTCTATGGGGAGCAGTTTGAGGTCTTCATCGATCATCAGAGCCTGAAGTATATCTTCATGAAATGAGACCTCAACTTGAGGCAGCACCGTTGAATGGAGTATCTGAAGGACTATGATTTCAACCTGTCCTAACATCCTCAAGCTCTAGCGCAGTTATGGAGGTCTCATTTCATATGTAGTGTCAGCACCATCAGCTTGGATCTGTCTAGAGGATTCGTATCAGGCCGGAAGCCGACTAGAACAACAGGGTATACGACAGGTGATCATGCAGAATAATAGATAGACAGAGCAGTCAGCAACCCAGATTATGGTCCAAGAAGCAGACTCAGATGATGACATCGGGGATCTGGACCTGTTATTTCAAGAGCAGCTAGATGTGCTTGCAGAAGACATAGCAGAGCATGATTGCAGGAGAAAGGGCAAAGTAGTTGCTACAGCACCACCAGCAGAAGCACCAATACCACCCCAGGACCAGGTTTCAATTATGGTCCTGCAAGAAACAAATGGAAGGGATACTAGACCATTAGAGTTAATCTCCTGTCAGCCGGGAGGCGGGTCTAGTTGGTATTGGCAATATAAGCCTCACTTTGAGGGTGAGGATTAGAACCTTGAATTAAGCATGAGTAGGATAGGTGATGGCGGCAGCACCAGTTTGCAGCAAAGCAGCCGCCAGCAAACAGAATTTTGTACAGTTAACAGGGAAAATACCAAAAAAGACGAAAAAAAATCAGAAAATCTAAAACCAAGAATAAGGAGGCATCAACATCAGGGGCAAGGACTCCTAGCTCCTCGGATCATTCAAACAAGGAAACTAAAGAAGCAGCGCAATGTCGGTACAGAAACACGAAGGTCACTGTGACAGTCCTTAAACGCCATTAGGGTGCAGAATCAGAGGAAGTCTTCTCAGTTGACATAACCGACCCAGCATTTGAAAGACAAATCGTGTCAGAGCTGATTGCCTATGAAGAAGAGGATGAAGTACATGGAGCTGAGGATGAGCCGTCACAGATTCCATTCTATGATGATGATCCAGAAGGCCCAAATCTTCATGTAGAAGAGGAAACGAAGCTTATCAACATCAGCATGGAAAATGAGGTAAAAGAAACACACATCAGTGCCAAGTTATCACCACAAGCAAAGGCAGAGTTTATGACTTTTCTAAAAGAATATGTAGATGTCTTTGCATGGAGCTATGATGACATGGTGGGATTAGATATTGAAGTGGTAGTTCATACATTGCCGCTAATACCAAATTCAAAGCCAGTCAAACAAAAGCTTCGTAGATGGCGACCCCAATGGCTTTTAAAGCTTAAAGAGGAAATTATGAAACAACACAAAGTCAACTTCCTCAATGTCGTGTTGTATCCTGAATGGCTCGCCAACGTGGTCCCAGTACCGAAAAAGGATTCGCATGTGCATAGATTATCGAGATCTTAACAAAGCGAGTCCCAAAGATGATTTCCCACTCCCCCACATCGATATTCCAGTAGACAACACTGCAGGACATAAGATGTTGTCTTTTATGGACGGGTTTTCCAGATACAACCAGATCAGAATGGCTAAAGAAGATATGGAGAAGACATCTTTCATCACTCCATGGGGGGTCTTCTGTTATAGAGTGATGCCATTCGGATCGAAGAATACAGGTGCAACATACCAGAGGGCTATGACAGCTTTATTCCACGATCTTATGCATCAAGAGGTTGAAGTATACGTGGATGACATGATTGCCAAATCTAAAGAGCCCGAGGACCATCTCACCTGTTTAAGAAGGTTGTTTGAGCCCTTGCAAAAGTATAAGCTCCACTTGAACCCCAACAAATGTGTATTTGGGGTATCCTCTGGAAAATTACTGGGTTACATCATCAGTCAGAGGGGAATTGAAGTAGACCCCCACAAGGCCAAGGCCATTATTGACATGCCTCCTCCGACCACCGAGAAAGAGATTCGTGGTTTATTGGGCCGGCTACAATATATCAACAGGTTCATTGCATAGCTTACGCCTATGTGTGAACCCATATTCAAGCTGCTGACAGGGGGTGCAATCATTCTTGAAGGCATGGACCATACAGAGCAGTCAGAGCCTGTCAATGCCTCCTACTTAAAGAAGTACTATCAGTGACTCTTAGTCAATCCTAACGCCTTGCACCATGAGCCATGCATTTTCATGTTTTATTATATTTTTATTGCATTCTAGCACAACAGGAATCATCTTCTGCACCTTTGTTCTTTTTGCATAACATCATCATCATTGCCCGATGAGGAAAATCGGAAGCCTGCCTACATAAGACATGTCAAGTCCTCCTCATGTGCTACTACCCTAGAAGCTTAGGGTGTGAGAGAGAGATTTCAGAGAAATGGGCTAAATGAACAAATCCCCACGGGACCTATATCTCCAGAGGGAGAAAAAAATGTTAGGTCTAGAGAGATTGTGAGCATTAAAGAAAAAATACACAGACCTTGGAGCATAAAAGAAAATAGGAAGACAGAAGCTAAGCTCCACTGAGAGAGGCGTGTGAACAACCTTACTCCTACCATATAACTTGGAGAGGAGTCGGAGCATGCACCTACTAAGCCCGCATGATCAAAGGGACTAGCCACCCCTTCAGCACAAGGGAAATAGCAGCCACCCCCTCAGCTTAAGTGTATTTTACCTCCAAGCAGGAGTAGGGTAGGTTTAGCATGCCTATGAGGGAGAAAAGAAAAATGAATCCTTAAAATAGTAGATATAGGACCCCAAGAATTTGGCATGAAGCCCATAAATCTGAAGGAGAGCCACAAATAAACCTAAGTGCCTAGGTTAGTGCCTCATGAGTCGAGGACAGTGTCACCTCCTGCAACAGGCAAAACAGGCTTCCTTGGCGCTGAGGGCACCAATATATATTAACCCTTTCTTTGCATTCACACTTTTTGCACAGCATTTAATTTTTTAGTCAAGCATATTTGCATTTACTTTGCAAGGCGTTTGGCCGTATTTCGACCAGGGGCATGCCAGCTGCCTTTTGAATTGTAATTCGGGCAAGTAGGCATTCAGCTAGGGGCATGCTAGTCGCTTCTTTAATTGGAAGAATCTGAGACCAGGGGCATGCCGGTTATTTAATCTTGAGAGTAGTTGTGGAAATACATGAACAAATACAAGCAATGCAAGATGTCATAAATGCTAATAATTCTTATTGTGGTCCATCACTGATACATGTATTGCTAATCAACTCTGGGCCTCTTTGAACTGCTAGCCCCTGTGAAATCAGTGCCGCTGGGTGGGATCTCACTCAAAGGCCATGTCTCCCGTATCTCGGCTTCGTATTCCACCGTACGGCCAAAACCTTCAGTAATGGCAAGATCAGAGGACTTGATGCCAACATGCATCTTACGGGCCAACTCTGAAGTTGTTGCATTTGAGCCAATTATATATCTCTTGTACCGGTCAGGGCAGGGACTTTGCTTAATAGAATCCTGGTAGAAGCCAAACTGGTGAAGGACCCGGACGGGGTGATACTCCACACCTCCCAAAAACCGAGGAAGGACCACGAGCCGCATATCCCTGGCATTGAAGAAGGCAGTAAAGGTTCTTGATGCCGAGGATATAATACACCATGTCACTGAATCCTCATCAAGATTCCGCAGTCTGTTGCACAGCTCTTGCACCCCTAGAAGTGTCCTAGAATGGTGGGTACGGCTATAGGCTTCAAAAGCAGAGGGCCGAGGGCGTAGAATCTTCATTCCCATATGAGCAGCAAACCAAACCTGGCAAAGAAGGAATCATGATTAAGAAAAGCACAGCAGAATATTAAATATAAAATGGTTTGCTTACCTGAACCAAGGCACCACAACCATGGAAATGGCGGGAGCGCTTCAATGCTCGATCCAAACCAACATAGGTTTCAGTAAGAAGAACAGGAGCCAAATCAATCTGGCAAACAACCATCGCCCAAGCTATCTCTGCCACCTCGATAGCCACAGTCGTCCGGCCATGGCTAAATATAAGCTCCCCGAGGAAGCGCAGCACAAAGCTATAAAGCCACAGGATGCCCAAGGAAGAGTGGGCACCGATGATCTCATCAAAATAGTCCAAGCGCACCATGGTTGTAGATCCATCTCTGCAGACAAGTCTCTCCTCACAGACATCTCTGGCCACGCACGTAAGTCGGCTCAAAACATGAACATAGCTGTCATGGAAAGTAAAGACTCGAGGGGGCATGAATGGTGACAAGCCGCAAATCTGTCTAACTTCCTCCAAAGTCAAAGTCATCTCTACCTACCCAAAGCGGAAAATGTGCAAGGCCGGTTTCCAAAACTAAGCCACAGTGCACAGCAGATGCCAGTTAACCTCCACCTTAGCTATACTTAGAAAGGAGGAGGAAATGCCCCAGACCCGTAGTTGTTCACGTTCAACAGTTGTCAAAACATCAATCCAGCCACATTGAGCATCTGAGTAGTGTTTTGGTGTCACCATGGTGGGATAACTCTGCGAACACAGAATTGAGCCAAATATGGTAGTAAAGGGGGGGGGCAGAACTCAACATAAACATGAAGCAAACAAAGCAATCTAGCAGAATATAATCCAAAATTGAATGCAGAATCAAGAGACATATTCAGAATATGTTGCCATAAAGCCAGGATAGAATCACAGAATGCAAAATCTATAGCAAAGCACAAGAAATCAACAGAAAAACGATAGAAAGCATATATTTACAGAAGTACATACCATTGTGATGCAGAGTATAACACAGCCAATGCTTAGAAAGATCAAAGAAAGGAGCAAAAAGTAGAGATCTAACACCATTTTTTCAGAAAGGGCGGCAGCATCTCTCGCAGAATGCAAGTTTATATAGGGAAAATAAAAAGGGTTTCAGCAAAAAAGGAAAACAAACTCGCCATTTTTTTTAGACGCGCATCGGAAGGGCGCAACTAGGCGGCGCACCTCGGTGGTGCACCTTGGTGGCGCCTGGAATGGCTGCAAATTTCAGCAGCACCTCCCCTGAAATATGGACCTCGCCAAATCAGCGCCATTTATTTGAACCTACACAGAGAACCTGCATACAGCATACACATAAAACCCTAGAGAGGCACATTACAGAATCTGGAATAATCATATTATAAAATCTCAAAGCAGGTTACAATATTCCACTGTTGTTACAAAGCTTTGAAAGAACTGCAAAATACAGAAAAGCTACTCTTCCACTGAATCTTCCTCGTCAGATGCCGCCTTTTGGAAGTATTCGGACAAGAGATGGGCGCCTCGTCGGGTGATTCAGCGCGACCACTGAGCAACTGCAGCAGCCTAGGAATGAGGAGCAGAATCACGGACCCTCTGGGTAACCTCGGTATCTGAACGGTCCTCCTCAGATGCCTTCATGGTGAAATCCCCACTACTGGCAACATTCACCTCTTGAGTTAGGAAGTCTTGCTGCAATATCAAAGTTTTTTTAGCAGTCAGAATTATAAAGGGAAGTAACAAAAAAGAAGAAGACAGAAAGACATACCCGGATGATGTTACGCCAGCGCAGTTCCTACAAAATGACAGATATGTCAGACATGCTTTGAGCTGAAAATGATAATTTGCAAAGTAAAAGTTTTACCCTCTTTCGGCGGATATCGGCATAAAAGGTGCCAAATTGTTCTTCAAAGCCCTGTGGATTGTGACAAGTGACAAACTTATATAATTCACATACCAGCAATATTAAGCAGAAATGGTAATCATGTACCTTGGCCCAGCCGGAGGCATACCACATCCCGCGTTGGCTGTCCCGCACTGCCTCCTCGAATAGGTACAGCTTCCCCACCCACCTGTACCAAGCCAGATAATCTGTGTAGTTAACTTCCCGAAGGACATGTCTGTCTTGGGAAGCTATGGCTACTGCATGCCAGCTTCTAGCAACTGAACGGGTCGTAGCCGGGCGATCCATATCAGGAGGAGGAGGGGCAGGAATGCAGAACTCGTTCAGAAATTGATGTCGCACGCGCCCCAGAAGGAAATAGGTTGACTTCTTCATGCAATAAAACTTCACCTGCTTGTCCCTAAGAACACGGCCAAAGTTCAGAGGAGCCCAGTCAAAGCCATCATATCTCGAAAACGGGCGCAGATGAACCTATTTTGAAGCAAGAAAAATATATAAGCAATTAAGTAAGCATTAGAGGATACAGCATAAAAAGGAAGCAAAACTTACATCCTCAAGTTCAACCAGGTCCAGCAGATACCGGTAGGTCTCGTAACTGTAGACCCCAGCAGCAGCCCGATGGTCAGGCTCGACCCACTGGCGGGGAAGGGGCAGAAGCTCGTCCCGAAGGTGGCCGAAACTATGCCCTCTGGTGATATGCTCCATGATCCAATACTGGAAATGGCAGGCAGAAGTCAGTTTATCAAATATTAAGCATAAAGGAATTTTATTTTGAAAAGTAATGAAAGCAAATACTTACAGTCAACAGAGGGTATAGCCCCACATAAGAGTGGCGCCCAAGCTTAACTACATTGTCAAGCCTGCAGATCAACCAGGTATAACTAACACCGGCCCAATCATAATGGTCCAAATGTTCCAAGTTGGTTAAATACGCTATCCAATCAACATGAATGCAGTAAGCAGACGAATCACAGAACATCATGGCCAAAAGATCCAGCAGGAAATGCCTCAGTACAAAGTCTGCCTCCTCGCTGTCAGGCTCAGTGTTAGGCCAGAATTTGTCCCACTCTCTCAGCCATCCTACTGTGATCATGTATTTCCCCCATGGAGGCTTTGGAGGAAAACAGCCCAAATGTGCAGGAGCAAGGTGCATACCGTGAGTGGTCTCACCTATAATCGGCTCGTCACCGAAGGGAAGACCCGTCAACAGACCCCACTGATCAGGCAGGACGGTCAGCTCTCCGAATGGAAAATGGAAAGTGTGTCTCAAACCTCCACCTTTCCACCAAAGCCCTGAAGAAGTTATAATGGTCGTGAATGATGGGTATGCGAAGCAAACCTCCAAATGGGGTGTGGTGTAGGAGGATGTCCTGCAAAAAATCCGGTAGACGATGGAAATGGTCAAGCATCGGGCCCCAGTGACACTGCATGATCCAGTTTGCATCCCCCTCCTGAAATGTCAAGTACAGAATTAATGCCAAGTCAAGAGCAATTAAAGCTTGTTAAAGCAGGATGATTACCCCAAAATCTGGACCCTCATAGATGTGATGGTCACTTAGCAGCAGCCCCTCAAAATTGCCGGACTCCTGAAAATGCATTAGTCAGATAGAACACCAGATTTATATGCACATTTACTCCCAGTTTGGGCTTACCTTAACAGGGACAGCAGGAGTCGAGCTACTAGAGGCACGTGACCTCGAAGAACTACCTCGCCGGCAGGGGCGAGAGCTAGACGACGTATCTCGGGAAGGCTGTGGGGTTCCCTCCTCTGGAACCGAGTCATCCTGCAATGGGGGCAAAGACCAAATTAAAGTAAAATGGCAACAGCAGGCATGGTAAACGCAAAATGTTTAAGCCCAAAGTCAATGTCAGGTATTGCATTACAGGCAAAGGCGAAGGCATAGCATTTAAATAAAGCACTATGGCATATGGTGACAGAAACGTGGGTAAAACAAGCATGTAATTACAATTCAGCATTGCGGAAAGAAGCTCAACACTTAGAAAAAGCAAGTGGTTACGTGTAAATATAAAGAATTATGATGCGCTGTTGATGTTCTTGCTATTTGTATTTACAAGGTGGGACATGCAACTGTTGTTATGAAGGATTGAACATGAAATGTTCTGTGCCCGTGTATGCTACCATTTTACTCAAGCCTGGTTCAACAAATAAATGATTTAAAATGGCCAATTTGATTCAATGCAACTTATGATTAAATTCAGAAAATGGAATCACATTTCAAATGGCAAAGGAAAGCAGCATGTCATTCAGTCAATATACAACAACAGCAAAACCTTTTTGAACCAAAGCCTTGAACCACTACTCATTCCGCCAAATAATAAAAGAAAAAAAGAAAACCATCACCCAAATCACCACTTCAGCCTGCCACCAACACACGACCAACATTCCATTATCACGGCCCGTTCCACCTCCACCTCCACCATCACACGGTTGACCCATCACCGCCACACAGCCATCCCGCCACCACTATCAGCCATAACCTCCAACTACAACCGCAGGCCATAGCCCTAGCCCGTCGGAGCATCGTCGACAACCAACCAGCAACCCGCATCATCACTCCAGCCCGGCACCATCTCATCTCCACTCCACATTTCCCGCCAACAGCCGTAGCCACCAACACGCACCTTCACACCAAACCCATCACCCCATAGCCACGAACCATCGGAATCACCCACGACCGCCGGAACCCATGAGCCACCAGCATCCAAGCAAGAAGCAAGCAAAAAACTCTAACACAGAGCAAAAATACAAGAGGGGAGCTCGAGATTACCTCCGCTGGAGAACCCCTGTCCAGCCAGTCTTGAAGTGTCCGGTCCATCGCCGCCACAACTAGCCGTCGATCCTCGTCGCACCTCGCCGACGTGCCTCACGCCCGCACCAGCCGAGAGCACTCCGTCAGCGCACCTCCTGTGGGCCACTGCCGTAAGAGGATGAGAGGGGCGGAGAAAGTGGAGAGATGAAGAGAATAGAAGGGGAAGAGGAATGGGTTTTTGTATGAGGAAAGGGAGTAAGGAGGAAGAAGAGGAGGCGTGCCCTTTGAAAGAAAAAGGAAGATTTTTCTTTTCACAAAATATATGTATGCATGTAAGTGTTGCTTCGGAGATATGAAGTCAAGCAAAATAATAGCAGAACCTTGGGAAAAGCCAGGCAGCACAAGCACCCTTGCAGTTCCAGTAAGCAGGGAGAAATGAAAAAATATTCCTTGACGGTTATGGCAGTTATCTAGTGGAACCCACTTGTAAAATAAGTCAAGGCTCAAAATGCAAAACAGCGATGGAAATTGCATTTCAGCCCCTAGCACTTCACAGCTTACACTCTAAGAGTAGAATATACAGTGTCAAGCACATGGAACACAAAATGCATCAGATAGGGTAATTTGTAGAAAACCCCCTACGTTTCGCAAATTTGCATAATAGTCCACAAAGGATGTGGGAAGTTTAATTTGAAACAAGCATTTGTTGATATACAGCAAAATCTCAAATGTCACAGCACAATGGTAATACAGTAATCAAAAGGCTGTCATGATTGGGTAATTTGCAATAAAGCCCTCAAGTTTTGGATATTTGCAATAAAGCCCTCAAGTTTTGCAAACAATGCCACATTCAGTCAAAGATTCTAGCAAGAAGAGATTGTACATGCATCTTAACAAGAATGTCAGTTTCTGCACCGCAACGTCAGTAGCCAACATATTTGCCGGTTTCTTTCCTGGGGGACAATCCAGGGATCATCGCTTTGTTTTTCAGGATGTCCTTCCGAGCGGATGAGATCCTTCTACCCCTTTTGGCATGGGTGCGAAATCCATCTTGCTGACTTTGACCGGGCTGTCAACGTCATTTGCCTTTTGGATTTTCGCGAGGCAAAATCCAACTTCTTGACTTTGACTGGGCAGTCAACGTCATTTGCCCTTCTTGGATTTTCACGGGTGCGAGATCCAGCTTCTTGACTTTGACCGCGTGGTCAACGTCATTTGCCCCTTTTGGATTTTCACGGGCACGGAATCCAACTTGTTGACTTTGACCGGGCGGTCAACGTCATTTGCCCCTTTTGGATTTTCGCGAGCCCGAAATCTAGCTTGTTGACTTTGACCAAGCGGTCAACGTCATTTGCCCCTTTGGGATTTTCACGGGCGCGGAATCCAGCTTGTTGACTTTGATTGGGCGGTCAATGTCATTGCCCCTCCTGGATTTTTACGGGCGCGAAATCTAGCTTGCTGATCATGACCGGGTGATCAAGGTCATGTGCCCCTTTTGGATTTTCGCGGGCGCGATGAAATCCAGTTTGCTGATCTTTGATCGGGCGGTCAAGGTCCTTTCCCTCTTTATGATTTTCACAGGCAAAAAATCTAGCTTGCTGGCTTTGACCGGGCAGTCAAATGTCCTTTGCCTCTCCTGGACATTCGTGGGCGCAGAATCCAGCTGGTTCACTTTGACCGGGTAGTCAAAGTCCTTGGTTTTTTGGATTTCCTTGGGTAGGAAATCCTATGGCTTGACCTTTTGACCAGATGGTCAAGGTCCTAGCCCCTTTCTCGGATTTCCTTGGGCAGGAAATCCTGTGGCTTGACCTTTTGACTAGATGGTCAAGGTCATAGCCCCTTCTCTCGGATTTCCCCGGGCAGGAAATCCAGTTGCTTGACCTTTTGACCGGGCAGTCAAGGTCCTTATCCTTTCTCTCCTGGGTTGTTCGCAGGTGCGGAATCCAGTTGTTTGACCCTCTGACCGGGCGGTCAAGGTCCTTCTGTTTCTCTCTTCTGTTTTGAGTTTTCGCGGGCGTGAAATCTCTTTGTTCGCCCTTGGTCTGTGCAGATAGGGCCCTGTTTTGCTTGATAAATGGTATGTTTGTCATGGCCCTTTTTCTTAGGCTGCTATCCCCAACTACTCGGTTGACAACTGTCATACTGTCTGGCGATCGAGATGACAAGACTTGTTTGACTTGTCATGTCCCACCTCCTTAGGTTGATAACCTCATAATCCGGCTGATGAGTCCGACAACTTATCATTTACCTGCCCATGGTTTCCTCTATGTGCAGGATTTCTTTATCTTTTGCCTTGCTATTTCAACATTAGCATCAACATCGCATCACCTTGCAAGCACCCATTCTTGTGTGAGCATCAGCTTCGCATCGGCTTTTGCATTGGCATCTCGCGTTGGCATCACCTCCCTAGCATTTAGATCAGTTGTTGCATGCATTTCGCATTCGCATTTGCATTTGGCGACAAGTCATGATTTTCGGTGCATCCGTCGGATAAGTGACTCACTGCCTACAACAAACACCATCCTTCTGTAACCTCAAAATGGGGGTATCTTGTCAACCCTGAGCATTGGTCTTGGTTCCCTTCGTCCCTCGACCTCACTCAGGGAGGGGCATCTGAAGACACCCTGATTTTGAGGTGACTCATAGATGAGCTTTCCAGATGTTGCTTTGGATGTGGCTAACCCTTGAATCTTATTAGTTAAACCAATCCTAAACCCATAGCAAGCCTACAGCCCAATTAAAATCTAGACAAGTAGGAGAGAGCACCTAGCAGCACACCTACCAAGCACACCTAGCTAGGACACCTAGCTAGCACACCCACCTAGCACACCTACCAAGCACACCTAGCTAGCACACCCACCTAGCACACCTAGCTAGCACACCTACCTAGCACACCTAGCTAGCACACCTACCTAGCACACCTACCTAGCACACCTACCTGGCGCACATACCAGGTGCCCAGCCATTTCTCAGGCTGCTGGCATTCCCCTCCCATGGCTGTTACCTCTACCAACGAATATGCCATGGAATCTTCCAAGCTTTTCGTCTATGAGGCTCCTTGCTTTCCTAGGAGTTACCCTTGGAAAATCCCTATATATAGACCCCATAGGCAACCATTTGAAAGGGCTGATCATTTTGAAAGAGCTACACTAGCTACACTAGCCTTCTCCAGAATTCTGCAACTATCCACTTGAGCACTCAAGCTTTGCCTTGCATCCAGAGATATTCTCAGCCCTTCCAAAGCATCAAGGAGCTTATTATCTTGGGTCTTTCTTTTCTTTCTTGAAGGAACATCT